>JAWNNQ010001759.1:392500-393803 GCA_035044765.1 Leucophenga montana
ACCCACCTCCAAAATATTGTAGCAAGAACAAGGAGGATAAAATGTTAAGTTTTTTCCACTTTGACGTAATCTGGTAGACAAAACGATGTATCTACCCTTAAAGATTCCTTTGTTACAGTCACATTCATTCCCTATTGAATGATACCTTGTTGAGGAAAATCGATTCAATAGTTTTTGCAGGAAAAATTCGAAAGTAAAGGGTCACAGGTGGTCGTCAAAGGGTTCAGGTTTAACTAAGCGTTATTCTGCTGGTTTATACAGTTTCATGTTCTAAATATTCGGTTCAAATATTTAAACAAAAAAAAATTTATAAAGAAATAAAAACGGTGAACGTTTGGCTTTTTATCATGATTTTTAAGACACACACATATAGTTTGGTTACGTTTGTTCCTACAATTTTTTTCCAAGAACAGAGGAACGAACGCATTGAAAAATTTGCGCAGACAGACAATTAACAGATATCTCATATTTGACTCTGATACTCTCTGTTGACCATTTTTACGCAAATTGACCTGACTGACCTTACTTTTAGGCGCTCTTCTTCTGGTTAAACTACTACAATCATTAAAGTAGAACAGCTCATCTAAACTGCTTATTGCTTGGATTGTATTGTCAGATTTTCAAATTTGTTCTATTTTCTTGTCAGAATTTCTTACTATAAGTTTGTTTAGTAGGATTGTTGGCACATTTACGTTTACATTCACTAAATATTTGGTGGTGTTAACCCTGCCGATAGGTTAGAAAAAACTTACGAATCTTTGGTTAAGGGACCATTTGGTCCATACTGCAATTTTCATAAAATTACCACCAAATTTTTGTTCTTTGCATCTATTGCAGTTATATGATGAAACGGACTACATTACCCCGACAAAACTTCTCAGCACAACTATAGACAGAAATACGAGCACAATGCACAAATTCAGAGGCCTCCTCAAGTAATGCTATTTCTAATCTGGCGGCTCGAAAGCGTGGACTTTGCAGTTGTTGCAAGTCAAAGTCTGACACAATATGTTCCATTTGCAGCAAGTTTATTTGACCATTGATATCTCATAATTGATTTTTAAATTTGATGTCTCCATATCTTCTAGTCTATGAAATCTGTTCGTTGAAACAAACGCTCGAACGGTCGAACAGACGATCAACTAGGTATATCGGCAACTTGCCAAACCACCACGCGCACCATCAACCCTTTGCGCACAGTGTTTAACAATCGTGAGATAAGCAGTTTCGGAGATGTCAATTGGCCACATCGAAGACATTGTGTATTTTACTTTATAACAACGCTGTCCGGCCATAGCCCCAG
>JAWNNQ010001760.1:0-131624 GCA_035044765.1 Leucophenga montana
AACTTAAATACTGATTTATTATAGGTATTCAATTAATACTATTACATTAATCTTCTTTTTCTACTTCCAAATCCAGGGGAAATGGGTTACTGTCTTCATAATCCGTATCCGAGTCGCTATAATCACTGCCTAAGAAATGTTCCTTATTAATATGTTTTACATTTGGTGCTTCTAAAAGTCTAATAACTTTCTTTGGAAACGAAGTTTTTTTATTTTGAGCCAATCTTTTATCTATATTAAGGCTTGAAAGTAAAGGGTCCGATGAATCCATTGATCGGTGGAACACATCCGTTAAATTGTTGATTCGAAAATTTCGTCTCGCATATGATCGTCTAACGCTCTTATAAAGTTTATTTCGCGCTGCAGATGCGTTTTCCCCAAAGCAACCGATAGATAATACCGATGATGCTATTATCTGCGAACCGTGAACTAAAACTTTGTGGACAGTTGCTGACATTGGATACCAAGAATACTTTTCCGTATAATTCGACGCAGTTCCTTGGTAGAATTGGTCGAATTTAGTAATATTTTCGGGGAATTCACAGGATATCGTTATTAAAATAATATAAAACTTGTGTAGAATATAATAATCAAATCCTAATATTAATTAAATGTCCGTGTGTTTTTAAATGCCCTTCTTTAGGTATTTCCGTCATTCGTATTTCCACTTCCGTTTTGTTTTGGCTTATCCACATGTAATCCCATTTCACTCCAAAATAGTTTTTGTATTTCTTCTTTACGGGATGTTATGTTATCATGTCTTTTGCTTCTTTCTCCCTTACTTTTTAAATGTAGTTTATATGAGATTTTAAGTACGAACACAAAAAATCTTATCCATGCACGTAGGGGACTTATGCCGTGTTGGAGATTTCTAGGTTCAGCCTTAAAGTTTGATATTTCGGTAATTTTTATAAAATCCTTTGGAGATCAAAAGTGACAGTGATTTTTCTATCTATTGAAAAATTGTAATTAAAAGCTGTTAAGTTTTGTATTTGTGATTCCAAATCCGCCTTTCCTGCAAGAATAAGATCTTTGCTTTCTTTAGCCAATTCAAACTTTAGGGTTATGCAAAATCTTACTGATTGGGGGGTTTTATTTATCCATAAAGGCGTCCCAAAATCATCTGTTAATTTCAGTGGAACGACGCTCGTAACAAATAATGAGTCGTTTATTATATTGAATTTTTCTCCTAGGAATCTCTGCCTTGTAGAGCCGTCAAATCCATAGTTCGCGATTAGTTTGATATCTGTTATGTTTTCATGTCTCTTAAATACCTCCTCTTGCAAAAGCGAAATTCAACTGGCCGTATGATTAAGCAAATTTTGGAGAGATACTTGGGCTCTTGTTTCTGTCACATTGACTCCCGTAGGCCTGCACTCCAATTTGGCTTCTCTTACTTTATTATCGCATGGATAAATGTTTGAAAATTGTGCTTTATTTAAAGCTCTCATGTTGTTGTATTGGGCTTTGGCTACGGAGTTGTCAATCAAAAATGCAAGAGCTTAACTTGGAGCGAGTGGTACCGGCTCCGAGAATGAAAGTTTCTTTCTAATCTCACTTGATGCACTTGAAGTAGAAAGAGTATTCTTTAATACAAAAGCAGTATCGCTCATTTTGGCCTTTTCACAAGGAGACTTGTATTATTTTCTTCATTATCGGCCAGTTCCGTTGCCATTTTTCTTTTCAGCCGTGATCCTGCATCACTGTAAGCCAGTCGTGATCGTCCCATTTGATTGTCTGTAGTAACTTGGTCGTTGATTCTCTCCGCGACAACAATCATGCTTGACAAAAGTCAACTGGAATGCTTCCTCTTAAATGTCGGAATTGTACGATTACATTTAGGTAGATTTTTTATGATATAAAGGTGAAAACTCCTTAGTTTCTTAGTGATTTCGGCTTTTAAGTCAATTATATAGCATTTAAATGTAATTCTCCAAAAATTGCAGTCAAAAAACGCTTTTTCAATTCGATTTCCATTGATCCACACATCCAGTAGGACAGAATGGCTTACCTCAAACTTGGCTTAAAATGCAAAATATGAAGGGAATGGGCAAAAATGGGCAAAAAGTGTTAACAAAAAGTTTAAATTCACAGTTTAGGGTAAACATTTGCATAATTACTTTTTGGGACAAATTGGCAAAAATTAATTTTTTTACTCCACAATACACGAACACTTCGGTTAGATTTTTTCTAAAATAAGACATAACAAAAACAATTCATAACTACAATTATATTTATATTATATTTGTCATACCTTGACCTTTATTTTCCATTTTGTCAACAAAGATTTGGATAACTGGTGTTGCTATAACAGAAGTAAAAGTTTCCCGTCAATTTTGACAGACAAATAGCTGACCAAACATCTCAGCGTTGCCACTAAAATGTTTTTATTTATTGATTCGATGTACCCAATGTATGCCCTTCAAAAATATTTAGTTAAATTCAAAATAGATTTCACAAAAATGTACGACTTTGTGACAAGTCATTCCGTCTTCAACTTAGACTACAAGCGCGAAGATTTTCTGTTGAAATCTGTTCGATCTCCTGGTATTGGACATTTTCTCAAATGGATGAAGAATAGGCAAAGTTTTGTAAAAATATAATGTATTTTTGTGCTACAATGTCAAACTGCTGCACAAGCTTACACATTGAATAAAGCTGTATGTACAATAATCAATATTTTATATATTATATTGTATAATATTATCAATAATTGTACTAAAAATTTACTACAATAAAATTTATGGTTACAAGGAATATATAAAAATACATAAATTCATGTTCATGTTCAACATATTTATAAAAATGTATATACACGTACCTACGTATAAGCTTACTTTAATTTTAAATTGATAAAAGCGAAAAATCACACAAACATTGTTAGAGGATGCAGTATTATTCACTAAACAAGATACATTTTTTGTTATAAAATTGTGAAATGAAATGAAATGAAATACAAAATGTACATATCTATTTCCATAGAATCAGACAATGAAAAGATTTTACGCAATAGTTTGAAAGAAACTTCTACATTAAACTTTTCAAAAATAGTTCGTATTAAACAAATAAGCAAAAAAGTAGAACTGTGTATTTTTGTTTGAAACCATAATAGATATTTGCATCAATAAAAATGAAACAATAATATTATTTTAAATGGAACTAAAACAAACTTTCAGTTTAAAAATTTAAATTTCAAACAATATATTTTATGAAACCATTTAAGTGCCAATAGAATGAATGCACATTTAAACTATGTGTACGAACATTTAAAAGTTTTAATTCTTTGCAAAATTGCAAAAAGTTTGTTGTTTCGAGATGTTTCTTAGTAATTTTCAACTGTGCCAGTTGCTTGTACTTATAAAGATTCATCGAACGACTAGACTTTTAGGGGTAGCCCCCATACAAACCTACTGCCCACTTTTGACTTTTTCTATGAAAACTTCGTTATTAAAGTCAATATTAATTCAAATGCAATGTGGTGCCTTTTTATGGTCAGCCGCTTAACATACATAGTCTATTGGGCGTGGCCCGTCCACTTTTTGGGGTAGCCCCCATACAAACATACTGCCCACTTTTGTGTTTTTGTAAGGAAAACTTCTTTATTAAAGTCAATATCAATATATTTTATAGACATATACAAATGGGCGTGTCCCGCCCACTTATTGAGGTAGTCCCATATAAACCTACAGCTCACTTTTATGCATTTGTATGGAAAACGTCAATATCAACTTGCAATTCGATATGGCGGCATCTTACACATTTCGTGTGAATGTTATTAGAGCTTTGGTTCAACCAACACTTGTATTCATAGTTTTCTTAAGTCTGAATATCTGAAATGCCCTGTTCCCGCGTCAATTGCTAAGTAAGGAGTCCATAACCTGTTGTGGGAGCCCAATGATTCCGACTATCTCGCAAACCATTGTATCGTTTCTTGTACTATTTTAAACAAATCATCTCAAGAAATTGGCATTACAAAGCAGAATTTTGACAATTTTAGTATCCATGGGTGTTAGCCATATATGCCACCAAAACGATATCTAGTGACATTTTCTGGAGAGGACTGGCTAATGACTATCTCCCACACTCTCTAATGGTACAAAAAATCATTCGAGAGTGTGGGAGATAGTCGGAATAATTGGGATCCCGCAAAATAATATGGGCTCCTTACAAAGATCTTGGGAATTGAGGCGGGAACAGGGTATTTTAGGTAGTCACCTGATTTGTATATATATTCTAGTGCAAACTCTTGTTGATTGCAGAGCCCATTCCAAAAACCCATTGGAACATCTCACATTATCCTTCCCAGGATTTACCAAGTGGCATAACATCACTACAATTCTTTGAGGTTAATTCCATACTTCAGGAAATACTTCCATACTTTCTGGAATATCCGGTTTTTTGATGGAAAGTATTAGCTTAAAATGGCAGAAAAAATAAGAAAGTTCGACATAGACTCAATCCCGTAACAAAAGAAGTATTCCTTAACAAAATCTTGGAAATTAAGGCGAGAAGATGGTATTTCAGGTAGCCATCGGTTTTGGATCTATTTTAGAGCCAACTATTGCTGATTTCATTTCCGATTCCAAAAATTGACTGGATCATCTTTTCTTCACATAGTTCATCCTAGGATTGATGAAGTGCCATATCCTCATTACAACTTGTAAGGACTAAGGCAATTCTTCGGTGAAACCTTAATGGTATGCTGAAAGTGTTGTGTTGGCAATGAGGATTGGATATAAAAAACCCAAGAAAATAGAAAGAATCATTTTATTTTTTCAAGATTGAATTCAAAACAAGTGCTTAAATAGCTTTATTAAATATGAAGTACTCGCCTGTGAATACTATGCGTATGATACAATATATCAGTTGAGCGATATTTAAGTACCTGTGATTCAAACACGGCGTCTGAAAATCACTGATATCAGTTGCCACTCGATATTGTAATTCACGGCGTATCACTAATTTATCATGCATCATCTTGGTACATTGACACATTTTGTGCTGGTAACACTACATGCATGATATACAACACATATATATCATGCATGTAGTGCATCACAGTGGCACTAGTAAGAAACAAATGGTACTCAATCACTATCGATATCGAATAGCAACTGATATCAGTGATTTTTCAGTCGCCGTGATTGAATCACAGGTAGTTAAATATCACTCAAATCTAGTCTCCTGTCTGTGTGAATTAGAACTCAGTCCCTGCGTGGCGCTTATTGCAAAACGATCTTCTATACACAAACAAATCTACTCGATGTGCTGCACAAAATTTGTAAGAGTTAAAAAAAAATAAGCTCGAGTTCGTTTTCTTAAAATAATTTCGCAATATTTCTTAAAAAAATTAAAAGACACAAGATCTAGTAGCTTTAATAAATTTGTAATAGATCTGATAAAGCTTGGCTTGGTTCTATAAGTCGTTTAAAGTTTCCGAGATCTCGTTTTTTCATCTCGGGTGCCTCAAAGTGATAATTTCAGTTTTTGAAAGAGAAAAAAGTCGGCCGCAGCAATATCAGGTGAATACGATGGTTGTTCGATGGTATTTGTTGAGGTTTCGTTCACAATGATATCATGAGATGGTGCGTTGTCGTATTGCAAAATCCAAGAGTTTTCTTCCGCAAATCTGGTTTTTTTTCGAAAAATGTTCTCTCAAACGCCGCGTGAAGCTCAATAATATTCTTTATTTACCGTGCAGGGTAATTCATACGACTACGAACTGTTTTCAAATATTTGTTATAATTTTATAGTGTGCCATGACTTGCTTCAAAAATGGTTTAGCCTACTTTGTAATATAGTTAGTAGAAAGCCAAAATTTAGAGGTTAGACTAGGCGTTTATATTTTTAACTGAAAAACAAAAAAGAATACTGCTGTCGTGAGTTCACGATTTCCCTGCAAAAAAGGGAAATCGTGAAAATAAAATCTAAAAAAACTGAATATAAAAAGGTAACTTAACTAACTAAATTTGCTATGGTGGTTTACTTTTAAAAACATGTTTTTATGGATATAGAGCTGGATTGTGGGCGTGGCAATTAAAATGTCCACATTTGATCTGCGTACATAGTATGACACGATTGTAAAAATCGGTTTAATCTTTCATAGTCTAAAATATCTTGTTGTTCAAACATACAGAGGGACGAACGGACGGATGGGCATGGCTTTCAATGCAGATCAATAATATATCTGAAAAGTGCATTGGCGTTTAGTGGCGGAAACAATATGTGACCTAATGGAAACAGCACTAAAGGATCTTTATAATCCTTAGCTCATACTTTTTTCAAGAAGGTTCAATATACCGAGTTTAATCTCTCCCAAATTGAATGGAGTACATCTAACATTCGGAGATATATGTAAATTCCTGGATAGGAAGCTCTTATGGAATGATAACATAACAGAACAAGTAAAAAAAGTAACGGTAGCGCTATTTGTTTGCAAAAAAGCCATAGGCATAAGATGGGGGTTCTCTCCAGCAATTATATACTGGTTGTACACTGGCGTAGTAAACTTGTACGGCATAATAGTATGGTGGCCAGAACTTTAAAAAGCCTCGAGCCGAAACAGGTTGAATAAGGTACACAATTATATATTAGCGGGGCGATGTGCACTACACCAAGAGAAGTGCTAAATACGGTATTATATCTTCTTATACTTGATCTAATAGGAAAAGAAAATACCATAATAATGGCCATCCGGCTTAGAGAACGTGGTTATTGGAAGAACGTGATAACGGAGCACTCAACAATCATGAAAGGAGTAGGAAGCGTACCCGGAATCACAGATTATTGTATCCCTATACTAGACATCAATAATAATTTCGATGTTATCATCCCTTCGCAACAAGACTGGCAGAGACAGGAACAGGAAATAGAAAAGTGTGTAACTGCATAGTAAATGAACTTGTAAGACAACGACCCATATTCGACAGAAGTCGAAGGAGTCGATTGGCATACCGCTGTCAACTTGCAAGCTGCACATCAAAACCAACATCTAAGTCACTGCCCCGGACTGTCCAAAACAAGATTCCGGCACCTGGGGGAATACTTCCTAAATGACATATCTGAAATTTTCAAGAAAAAGGTCAACAATTTAGTGCAGTATGTAGAAGCTTCACAATGGATGTAAAAAGGATAGGGTTCGAGTCTCAAAACAGATTCATGTGATATCATAGTGGGCCGTGTGATAATATTCTGTTCAATGATATGGCTCATTTTTGCATCATTGGGCATATCAATGAGCAATTGAGGTGAAGAAAATCCATGAAACTAGCAACCTTGGAGGACAACATTTTGCGAACCATTGCTGATATTCAGTACTCATTGCTTGAAAAAGTGGTCGAAAATTTGACTTCCAGAATGCGCCACATCTGAACCAGCCCACATGCTCGAAATCATATTTAAAAAATTATCTTTATAATCAACCCTATTTTCTTAATTCGAAGTTATGTAATTTCAGTTTATTCTTTGTGGTATTTATTTAAAACACATCAACATAAAATCAAAGTTTCGCAATCAACTACTCATTGCATTACAGTCATCTTCAAACACTGCAATAAAAAATATAATTGAATTTCCCACTCAAACAAAGTTTGCAATTATAAAAACACTCTATTTTTATTGAGGAAATCTCATTAATGTGCTTCAGAAGAGCAATTGTGCAATGCAATGAACGTCTGTCACAATCCGATAAACTAATTGTGAAATGAGAACCGCTCAGCCATGGGGACTATGAATGTAATTATGTCTGTTGAAGTTAAAAACTACCTAATTCGAGGATGAATCTAGAAAGCTTTGTATATTGCAAGATTCGGCGGGAATAGCCAAAAACACACAAATTTTACTTGAATAGCCATATGCCACTACTAGTTGGCATAACAATTTCACTACTTGAAAAGTTATGCATTGAAACAGATTTGGAAAAGTACATTTTACGGGTGATTGGCAGAGGTACCTTATAGATGTAGGCATGGGACGAGAATCATGCGGGAATTGCATGTTATAAATTATCGAAAATGTTAGACAATAAACTAATAAAATGTTGCTTGCAATGACAAGTATGTCTGAAAGATTTGGGATGATAGATCTACGGCATTGAAACCACGAAATCGATAACCCTATAATATAAGGAAGTTGCATGCGTACAAAGTTAAACGAAACACGCGATCTTCCTGTGCCTTTTGCGCTCACGAAACAAAATCACAAACCAAGTCAATCAAACAATACCCCTACCTCTTTCGCGCTGAGGGTTTCATACAATGTTACACACACGCAGCTGTGTGCATTACCCAGAGTGAATTACATAAAGTATGCTTCTCTTCCTTAGCACAAATATGTTGCTTTAAAAAAAAGTTTTATATAAATAGGCGTTCATTAGCATTACAAGTAAATACAAATTGGTCGCTTCATTTTTTATTTTATACACAAATATCTATTTTTTTCAAAATCGTTTGAATATTTTCTACGTAAAACACTTGAACCATTTTTACACACAAGGCGTATGTTATAATTTGCAAGCAGTTAATGCAATTACAAAACTATGACTTGTTGCTTTGAAACCAATTGGCGTGTCGCTGATCTAAATTATCTTTTGATTTGCACTTTAACCATACACGATTGTTTTAAATGCTTGCATATTGCTGAACCGTAAAAATCATCAGAGAAGACCACATTTTAAAGCTCGCCGCTAACGTGCAAGCGTTGTAACACCTTTGCTCTTGCTAGGCGAACTGCTTTTTTGAAAGGTGTTAAATCTTGCACTTTTTGCATTTTGTAGGGCTTCAATCGTAGTTCATTTTTTAATATGTGACCCGTGATACGAGCAGACACATTGAGACACATCGTGGATTAGCTTGAATTTTTTCCTTCACCTTTTTAACCTTTTCTGCCGATGTTGCTGCTTTTGGAAGTCCACCTCCATGGCTTTTGTGGTGGCTAACCATGGCTACCTGTATCATTGTAACGTATAATGGTTCAATATATATTAACATTTTGTGCACACGTAAATAAAGTAGCTCATTAACAAATGGCGGGTTACGATTTTCCAGTTAAATACAAAGCAAAAACACTGCTGCGTTTGAATTCCATTTCGATAACTTTTTTTAACTGCGACGTAAAACAATATGCTTCCGTATGCTAACAGTCTGACGCTTGAGAAAACAAGAGAGCGCTGTCAATAGCCGTTTGAGTGAAGTTGGTAACTCTTCCAGCGCCGACATGCTGAAATCGTCTACCTGTCTTTTAGTTGGTTAGACTGCAGTTCTGCTGACTAATTCCCCTTTCCATTCGAACAACTCGAGCAGCTTCCAAACTTTTGGTAACTGCAAAAAAAATGTCCAATCTTAGTTCTGAGAAATGTTATTATTGTGCTCGAAACTACATAAAAAATTTAAGCAATAGGTTACGTCAGCTGGCCTCTTGATTCAAGCTTTTTTTATTATGTCCTTTATTTATTTAAGATCTATCTTTTACATGAGACAATATTTAAATTTTATAAGTATACTTTGGCTCGTTAGGATCTCTTAAAGTTATTTAAGGCTAGGTTAGTTACTAAATTTATATCTTGTTGGGTGGGGATATTTTAGTTTTATTTAGGGGGTCTAAATGGCTTGTCCAGTTGGTGGGTGGGCCTGTTTTGATCTGGTTTAGGGGGGTCTAAATGGTAGATCCAATGAATGGATGAATCTTCTTCAGGCGTCTGGTCGTTTGGCTATTATCAAGTAGGTTGACTGCCAGCTGGTTTTCATGGTTCTCAAGCCTTTGGAGATATTTTTGACTGGCGTTCCCGATTACGCTCAGAATAGTAGGGACTTTTGTTACTTACCTGATATCGTCATTAGTGATGAAGTATGAGGCCTGGGTGATTCTCCTTAGGATTTTTTTGATTGGAATGCCTCCATGAGTTTAATGTTGCTAACCTTAGCGGTGCCCCACAGCTAAAAACCATACAACCACTCTGGTTTGAGCAGGCTATTGTATAGGATCAATTTGTTTTTCTGTTTTAGCTTGGATTTTGGTCGTAGCAGCCATTGCATCCTCCTGACTTTTATGTTGAGATGTGCCTTTTTTGTTTTGATGTGAGGCTTCCAAGTAAGCCTTCTATCTAGCGTTAGCCCGAGGTATTTCACCTTGCCGGATACAAAATAAATGGAACACTTTTTGAAATCTTTAGAAAATTTAAACTTTATTCAACTCTTGCTCAGTATTCAATTTACACATGCTCTTTACAAAATAGATTTAATTTTTGGAATTAACCTTTATACATGCCAGCCACTTTTAGACGGGTATACATCTAATTATTATTATTCTTTTTTTGTTTTTCTCTTTTCCAAAACATAATTATCTAATTTTAATGATTTGACTAAGTGAATGCAATCAATTGATACAATTATAATGCGAAGCCACAACAATCATTCGAGTGAGTTCGGATCCAAAGTAATTATTGGAATTTTCGCAGTATTTTCACAATTTCCGGGCGATTTCAAATTTGATGTTAAATGTTCGTGGTCATTTTCAATGCTGTTCGATATTGCTGCAGAATTCAAATGAGAACATAATTGTGACAAATACTTAGTATACTTTAGTTAGAAGTACGTGGACAATATAATTGAAATATTTTGAATGCATATCTAATTACATGAGCAGCGCTGTTGTGACTTTTGCCTGGCGTTGTATGGCTGTTCCTCCTCCGCCGCCTCAGTTATGGTCGAGAAATTGGTCAGACGATGGGAATTCGTCAGCGGACTGGTGGCGGTCAATATGCGGCGGGATTTCTGTTTTATTGGTTTTTCTGATGTCTGCTTCAAGTTTTGTGGTGCAGTAAATGTAACAATAGGCTTTAAATAAAAAATAAAAAATAAAAAATAAAAAAGAAAGAAAACACCCACACATTATTCTTGGTAATTCTTGATATTGCGACTCACCGTACTCACCGACATCGTTGGCCTGTCAATGGAAGAGCGCTGTTCCATGTACTCCTGATACTGTGATATCACACAGAGCAGGCAATAGAGCTAAGAGTAGTATACAGAAATTTTATGCCATTAGCGCATTTTCCATTAAATATGAAACATATCAAAGCTCTACTCACATTAAGACACAGTATGAAGAAATCAATTGTGAAAATGAAACCAACAATTGGATCGAAGATTACACGTCTTGCCAGCGACAAATGGATCAAATGTGCCAACTCAATAAACAAATCGCACAGCATGAAAAATATCCAAGGTATTAGATATTGACGTTTGTTCTGTAACATTATAAAAATAATAAAAAAATAAAATAAAAAATAAGATAAAACTCTAACATCGATGCAGCCGAAGCTTTAATACTCTTCACACTTGCCCATTTAGCTAGGCAACGCTGCCCTTTAGTTTTTAAATTTTTGAAAGGTTGCTTAAATTCAACAATTTTTCTTGTAATCAAATTTATTTATATAAGTAATTAAAATGAATTTTATATGTTTGAAGCTTGCAAATGGGATAAAATGTGAATAGTTTTGTTGTTTATGAAATAATTAGAAAGAGTTAAATTAACCAAGGTCGTCTGGAATGTTAGGCAGCATATTAGACAGTTGAGCTATCGAGTCCTCAAATGTTCACTGACATACAATATCAGCTACAATTAGGAGGATTCATCAATTTCATAAATTTGAAAGAAAAAACGTTTACTTCGGTTCAACCGAAGCTCTAATACCATTTACACAAAATTTGACATCTTATTGTAAAACATAAACGTCAGGTGGGTTTGTTTAGGCGTCTGCCTCCAAAAAGTGGGTGGTACACGACCATTAGCTTATGTGTGTGAAGCGAACATCCATTAGAAGCCACCCTATCGAATTTCAAGCTAAGATTGACTTTAAGAAAGAAGTTTTTCTTACAAATACATAAAAGTGAGCGGGGGGTTTTTATGGGGCTACCTATAAAAACGGTATATGTACTTGTATATGAAGCGATTGTCCATAAAAAGCCATCACATCGAATTTCAACCTATTATTGACTTAAATGAAAAAGTTTTTTGTACAAAAACACAAAAGCAGGTGGTGGGTTTGTATGCGGGCCACCCCTAAAAGTGGTCGGGTTACACCCATTAAAGTATATGTGAAGCATCTGTCCAACAGAAGCTACCACATAAATAATTAAAAAAGTTTTTCATACAAAAACTCAAAGTGGGTGTGGGGTTTGTATGGGGATTACCCCAAAAATTGGGCGTGGTGGGTCAATATTGATATTCGATTAAACTGTAACAAAAAGAGTGTATGTTCCAATTTTCAACAGGATACCACAAAATGCACAACAACATACAGAGGGACAGACTGACGGACACAGCTAGATCGACTCCTCTTTATGGGATCCACGATGTGTTACAAACTTTCAGATAAACTGATAATACCATTTCACACTATGTGTCAATGGTATAAAAATAATTGGTTTTATTCAAACATGTTCGATTTAAGCAAAATAAATACAAAACCTTTTTGTATGGGTGCTATATAGCTTTTATTTGTTAAATCGCGGTCATTTTGGTAAAGATCCAGGTCATAAAAAGTCTTCATACCAACTGTCAAATGAATGTATCAGAGATTGACGGAAAAAAGGCGCTAACAAACATACACACATATAAACAGACAGACACACACTCATGGCTAGCTATATGGAGAACACAAATAAGTTTTGGAAAATGTTTTTTTTGTCAACTTCAGGCCTTTATAGTGAAAAAAATGAATAACTTAAAATATTGTCCAACGCTAGCCATAACTTTTTCTCACGTTTCGGACAGCGTACGGATTCCACGTCTTGAGATGCTATCCACGAATCAACACAATTTTTGAATTCAGGTTAATTTCGGAACTACTGGTCATCCAGGTCTGCAACCGTCTGTCTCTCTTTATGTTTAAACAACGAGATCTCGGAGACTATAAAAGGTAGAGTCTTCAAATTTTCAGTCCATGAACCATCGATCGGTATAGATGGTAATCAGAAGTATCTTATGTCTGGTGGATTATGACTTCCCATTCCAGCGTTTCCATGCGTTATGTAGTTGACTTCACTTTATCGTGGCCCTGCTCGCATATAGTGGTCGTTTATTAGTTTGCGCGACTTAAACGTATAAATTGAAGTCGGTAGTGATGACCTGTGATTAGTTTGTTAGGTTAGTGCAGCTTATAAAAAAGCACCAAATTCACAACTTGCAACCATGTATATCCGATGTTGATGCCAAAGTATAAGTTTGAAGTATCTAGCTCCTATAGTTCCTGAGATCAGTTGTCTTGTACAACTATACCGATATGGCTAAATTGATACAGTTTATGAGGTCTACCACGCCTCCTTCTGCCTGTTACATACATTCACACAAAATTATTATACTCTTGTCCCTTTTGGTATAGGAAAGCCGCAAGGTGGGGCTTTGAGCACCCGATATTTTTGAAGATCTCCGATGCTTCTTTTCATCCGTAGCGAACAATAGCGACTAAATTATAAAACAATACTATGCACACGCTGTGTGAAGAGTATGAAAATAAATAACAAAATGGCACTGCTGCCATGTAATACTCACTTCGCGTAGTCCAATGAGCAACAAAATCGAGGAAAAAATCATCAACAACGAACAGACCAAGAACAAAAGGTTGAATATCACAGTAGCTGCCAATTTGAAGTAAAACAAAAAATTTTTGTTGTACAATAATATATGAAGTATTTCACTAAAAAAAAAGTAATTCTTTGTCTGAATTTTAAGCTTAATTGTTTCTCACCTACACTCACATCGCCCTTCTCAATGAGGCTCTCCCCAATGGGCTGCTCTGCCGCCCCAAGGAGAAATTCCTTTTCCTCATTAATGTAAAACAAAAGCATCAAAGATGAAAGCCCGAAATAAGCCTGCAAAAAAAAAAAAAATAAAGAAACTGAAACTGAATCAAAAAAAGGACTTATTTTCTGTCCACTATGGAATTATTTAGTGTAATTATAGCACAACATGTTGCTGGAAAAAAATTGTTTTTCAATATACGAATACCACACCAATTAAAGCTATTGAACACTATCTCACTTCAATACAACACAAATGCTCACCAGTGTATAAAATCCGGAAGCCGCACTTCCCTTTCGTACAGTTTTCCAGCAGCAACACGACTCTAGAATTGCCATTTCTGTAGAGTTTAAAATATTTCAAGCGTTTCGCTAATCATGACGTTTGTACATTTGATGTGCTTTTTTTTACTATTTTATCTCAATTTTAACAAAAGAAAATGTTGCACTTTAAGCTTTAAAACTGCAAAAAAAACAAAAAAGGAAATCAATTACCAAACTTTATATTCATGTTTTAACTGAGTTACTCTTATATGCATTTATTGATAGGTTTATCTTTGTTTTTCTTGCAATACATACTTCTAAATTTTATCCATGAAGCTCATACACATTTGTTAAAATTTAAATAAACTGTGAAAGTTTGTAAAATGTTCTGCTTCAACTATTTTTGGAAAAGGAAATTGCCACAATGTCATATTACAGAGTAATTCTGTATTGTTTAGTAGATACGAGAATGGACTGAAAAGTAATAGGTCTTGGGAAAAAATTATTTTACGACCATCACAAAACGCAGACCTGCGTTGGTTTCTACTTTACAGAACTGCGCAGTAATTTCGGTAGTTATTAACAACTAATCCATGAAATAATTTGCCAAAAAACTCAATCACGTCAATTTTCTGAGATAATGATATATTTGTGTTTTTGATTTATGATTTTACTTGTACCAGCGTCCAGAATACACGGCAAGATGGTCTCAATCTGTACATTTATAAAACAAAATCGATTATTGAATTTAGGAAATAAATCGAGTAAATCGATTTTATGATCGAAATGAATGGCTGAGTTACAGCTGATGAAAGTTAAAATTTCACGAATTTTTTTAAGATTTTCATTTTATATTTTGAATATTGTCTTTCAACAACAAATAATATCAATATCCCAAGTTTAATTTTTAATCGACAGTTTTTCTGTCCGTCTAAATGTTGTTTAGCATTTTTGGGGTTAAATTTTTAATAAAACCCGGCCACTAGACTTATTTTTATTGCAGTTAAATAAAGTATCTATATTGTAAATCTTCATACGAACCCACTTTTGTTTTTTTTGTATGAAAAATTTTTGTATTGCTGTCAATATCAACTTTAAGCTTCGTCTTACTGACGCTTTATATATATACCTCACTTTTAAGGGTACCCCTCATACAAACCAGCCACCCAGTTTGGTTTTTTGGTATGAAAAACTTTTTTATTGCAGTCATTATTAACTTAGAATTTGTCATTGTGGCTTCTTATGGTTCAACGCTTCATATAAATGCCAAGGGTTGGTCTCGACCACTTTTAGGGTTAACCTTCAACCTAGGGTTAACCTTGCTACGCTTTATGAATAATTTGTTATGTTTAGCTGCTAGGTGTCAAAGAATAGTAAAATTGTTGGACTACTCGTAAGTTTATCAAGCTAAGAAACTGTATTTTTCTCAAGGCTGATTACTTTTCAGGCGACTCTTGTAACTAGTTTATAAAATTTTCCATAATATCGTACATTTTTGTCATAGTTGCTTTTATTTGGGTCAAAATAAACGAATATATTAGTTTGTGCATTTTTCTATTTAATTGAAATGAATGGGTTAAATGGCTTTGAATGGCTATTTGGCTAAATTAAATTTAGATGTTGATATGGTACGAATTCTATATGAAGGTTATCCTAAAACTAAGTGATCAAAGAACAATAGTAGCAACAGAGACAACCCTAAAAAACTTTTGTTTGATGTTGCAGGACAAGGAATTGTTTCGTAATAGACTAGTTAGCCAACAATGCTGAATGCTTTGAGCAAGAATTTAAATACATGGAAATATTTTAGTCAGTTGTTATAAGGTTTTATTCATTAGTAAGTGTGGTGAGTTATGATTGCAGTATACTATGTGAAAATTTCTTTTTGGTATTATGTAAGCAGCGCAAAATTTGTAAAACTGAACAGATTTCACATAGTCCATAGGTAAAACTATGTAGAAGTAAGTCCGATCATTGCACTATGGGTAATTTTACCCATTTTTGTGACGAAAAGGCATTTGTTGCACTTTCAGACTTTCAGGTTTTTGTTGTTAGAATTTGTTAAACATAACCTTAAACTAAATGACTGTGTACTTTGCTTTTCTAAAAAGCGAGTAACAGCTGATTACCACTTGGTCAAAGTTATTGTTTACGAGCAACGCGTTGCAGGCAGCCTATGCAGTGGTATTTAATGTGCATTTTTAACCTGTTTTAAAAGCGTTAAACAAAATATAATAATACAATTTAAATATGGAACATAAAAGTGATGGTATGCACACTACAGGTTAGTCGACCGATTTTAGTTTACTTTTTGATTTAATGCGAAAAACTCATCATTGTGACTTAACCTCAAATTAAAATTTTTTTTTTTTTTCATAAACTTGCGGTTTGGATAAGCTTTATGAATGTATTTGGCCGTATTTGGCCGTGATTTGCGATTTTTTGCGTTATGTCATTTTTTCGTAGGCAACCTCCGTTTGCAGTATAACAAAGAGGAGAAGAACGATGCTGTATTCACTTTTATTATTGGTCAAGTTGGAAATGTAAATATTTTGAATGAAGACGAGTCATCTCTGAAAGAGAGAGTCCGAACTTTCTGTAAAAATTTGGCTGAGAGATGGAACAAGTCCCACAGAATGATAGAGGTCTTTCAAAAATAAAACGCTCACTGGCTAAGAATTGATTTTATTTTGGCAACTAAGATTACCCCTACCAAACGCTTAGTAGGGCGTCCAAAAATAAAGTTTGTGGATAAATCCGAACGCACAAAGAATAGAGAATCAAAGGACCTATCAAATGAAGTAGATAATGAAACGGAATTGCAAGTTCGTGCAGCTTCGATATCGGCTCGAGTTCAACATAAAGCAGATATGGCAGTGGTTCTCAGACATACAATTGCAAGTCCAACAAGAGCTTGCAAGATGAGAAAATTGTCGCTCACTGTTGATAATCAGCCAATTCGCTTAACTGCAAATGAAGCGCTCGCATCTTTGTTAGAAAACAATTTGACAAAAAAACACTACTTGAATACGAGAAAGGAAAGCAAAATTCAAAATGCTGACATATATCCACTTTATAACGAGGTCTTCCAATTCTAAAACAAGTTGCAGACCAGTTGGTATTGAAGTCAATGAGAGGCAGGCAAATGTTTCCCTTCAATCAATGTAAACGCATACTGCAAATAGAATTGTTGCAATGCAAAAGGAAGTCATAGTCTCACTAATGACAGAACATATGAATTTTGTAAAGGCTGATCTGATTGTTAGCTATAGATTTGATGGCAGCACTGGGCATTCATCTTATAAGCAAAAATTTCAGGAAGCATCCACATCCGATGAATCCGATTATTCCTTGTTTCCAACAACGAGGACTCCTTTAAGACTTGTGGATTCGGTCGGTAGACCACTTTGGAATAACCTCACACCTCAGTCTATAAGGTTTTGTCGCCCCATAAAACTGGATTTTTGTAAAGAAACAAAAGAAAAAATTTTGTTTGAGGACAATGTTTTAAAACAACAGGTAAATAGCTTCAATAATTTAAAAATAGTTATCGATATTGTGAAAATCATTGAAATACACTTTAAACTATTTCTTACGTTGATTTATGGTAAAGTGTTAAACGTCAATTCCCATTAAATACCTAAAAGTGTCAAGCTTTTTGCCACAATACCTCCAAATGATACAAATCAAATACCCTTGGCTCCCAATGACGGCGACCGTTCACAAGTTACTGATTCATTCAAGGGAAATTGTTGAAAATACCTTACTGCCAGTAGGTTGTTTCGGCGAAGATGCTGCTGAGTCGCGGAACAAATTATACAAGTCAGATAGAATACATCAGCCGCAAAAACAATTTCTCTGATGTTTTCAACAGGGCTATGGACATGTCTGATCCAGTTATTTCATTAATATGCTTTAATAGTCAAATGCAGCAGAGGAGACGGGCGCAAATGCCACAGGAGGTTCTTGATAAGCTGTGTGTTTCAGAAGTATCTGTGGAGTTGAATGACAGTATTGGCGAATGCGAAAATAGCTCGGAGACAGGATTAGGCGATATTTTTTAAACAGAATTAAATTCAATCAAATTAGACAGCGAAATGGAAAATAAAACTGAAAAAAAAAATATATTAAAAATCAAAAATAAAAAAATTGGCAAAAGTGGGTTAAAATTTTCCAAATTTCAAAATCTTTTTAAATTAAACTTTTCTCATAGCTTGTCTCTACATAAGCACAACATTTTTTTTTTTTAAATCTTTTCAGTTGTTATTAATTTTGGTCACAAAAATGGGTCAAATTACCCACAGTGCATTGGGAAAATCTTTCATGCAGACTTAATAGTAAAGTTACACAAAAACAAAAATCAGACCCAGGAGTCAGACCATGGCTGTTATATGTTTTTGGGGTCGTAGAAACCGAATCTGAAGTCCATTTTACCTCATCACGTCCATTAGTTCGTAGTTGATTCGAAAATAGAAGTCCGAAAAACATAATCTCTTTCTCGGTGCCACGACGGTTTCTTTGAGCGTTATGCAAAACAATGGCATCCGAAATCTCTAGAGAATACTGTGTCACCCCCGATAATGTAGGGTTATGGAAAAGTTCTGTAGCCAGAATACGAGAGATAAAACGCAGTAATGTTTAAATGTTATCTTTAGACGCAGCGACAATAACATTCTTTAGCAAAAGTTTAAAAACAACCGAATCAATTGTTTGTACTCCTGTGCTCAAATGTGTGTGAGTGACTATTTTTTTACTTCTATAAAATTCTACAGTGTACGGAGTACACTGTAGAATTTTATAGAAGTAACTGAAAAATACATATTTAAGATTTAAATGCATTAACAAAATTTACCTTCATTGGAATTGCTTTAATAAAATAAATTTTCATATAATAAGAAGGTGTTTAAAAGTTTAATAATCGGAGTTCTATTGGCAGTGAAGTTTTTTTTAATGCGGCAACTCTCAAAAATTTTATCGCTTATCGAAAAGCTGATATCATATTTTCATACACAATTGTTTGACAAATCATCATGCAAAGACTTCAATTACAAAAAGTTGGGTAATTGGGCGCTTGAATGGTTGAAAGTTTATCCACTTCCAATGGCTTTAGCAGTAAACAAAATTATCGCATCCAAATCGTTTCAAAAATGAAGAAAATAAAACAGCACTATCAACAGCGTTCGACATCGAACCATGTTGTATGACTTTTGGTTTGCAAAAGTGCGAGACCGTGCTCTGGAAGGTGGAAGGTTTTATTTTCAATGTAATGGTGCCACACGCCATACTTATGGACAAACTAGCGACTTATTAAGGAAAGAGTTTAACGACAACATAATCTGCAGAGATGGACAAAGTGCCTAGACCGGAAGAACGTGTGATCTGACAACTTTGGATTACTTTCTGTGGGGATACTTGAAATTGTTGGTATATGCAGACAAGCCAGCATCGATTTCAGCCTTGGAAACCAATATAGAACGCATTATTCTTGAGATACGGACTCAAATGATTGAAAAAGTGGTGAACCTCCGGGATGCAGTTCGTCAGACGTTTCTCTGGAGGCCATATTCCCGAAATTATTTTCCATCATTAATAGTAGCAGAGAGAAAAATTTTAAGGATAAAGTCAACTTTAAAATTTTTGAACATCAAAAATGATCCTTAGTTATAATAAATTATTACATTAATACAAGTATAAGGAGCTACAGTAACTGTAAACATTTTTTTTGGTATATTTAAAATTTGTCCGACACGCCAAAAAAAAGCTGGACTTATTGCTTGTAATATAGACATTATATGAATAAACATAAAACAAAGGAATTCGAAAGCAAAACCAAAAATCCTCCCCCTGTCAGCATTACACAAGAACCATTTTATTTGAACCATTTCGTATGAAATATGTAAAAGATTGCCGCCAGCAGTTGGACCTGAGCTTAGTGACCTTTTTTTCAAATGCCTTAGCAATGTTTTAACATGTAAAGATTTTCTGCGCAACCACATTTCATGCAGTTCTTCTTTTTATACAAAAAACAAAAAAAAAATAACCAAAATGGGGGCAGTTTTGTATGGGCATCTTAAAGTACAACAATTTTTGCGTTTTTTAATTAACACCAAACAAACACTTTATACAAAAACTCATAAATGGGGGCAGGTTTATATTGGGGGTAGAGTGGGATTGACAGGTTCATGTAGTACTAGACGGACAGATGGGTATTCCTATATCGAGACGACTTTTGATGCTGATCAAGAATATATTTACTTTATATATTTGCACAGACTTAATATACCAATTTAACCTATAGGTACGGGTATACAAACTGTATACCGTCAAAATGATCCAATCTTAGCGAGGGTGAATTAAATAAGACCGATGAAGTATTTAAATAAGAGTGGCCAAAGCATATCTCCGGGACAACTGAAGAGTTTCTTATGAAATGAAGATGTGGAGAAGATTTTGTGCAAATATTTCAGCAAATGAGCTGCTGAAAACCTTTCTAGCAGCCTTAGACATGTGTGATGTCTCATTTTATAAAAATATTTGCCTTTCAGTTTAAGTTGCTTCTAGTGAACGATCCTTTGCGTCTTTATGAAAGTTAAAAAATATTTGCGTAACAGGAATGGAGAGGAGCGTTTAAATAGTTTTGCTTTAGCTTTTTTGACTCCCGAAAACATTAGATATTCTTGCTAAGAAAAACAGAAAAATTTATATCACACTCTAAATGCGTTTCAGATAGAATGCTACGAGCTATGGTTGAGTCAAATTTTTTGGTTTTCTGGATCCTAACTATGTGGTTGTCTAAAACATCAATAAGCACTATGTTATGCCAAACAAAAAACGATACGCTATCAAGTTTCGCTCAAAAAAAAAAAAAAAAAAAGTGGATCCAGTAACTAAGCTATATAGTTCAAGTAATTTTCAAGAAATTTCAATATGTTTAAGATATTATAGAATCAGCAACGGAAATCGCCACAACATAAAAATGTACACCACAAAACGCCCCATCTGCCTCCGCTGGATTCGTCCCTGCCGACTAAGTTAGCTAATTTAGAAAAAAAAAATGTTTTTCTTTTCTGCTATTATTTTGTGGCTTATCTCTGACTAATTATACCCTACCCTGGAATACCAAAGAATATTGGAAAATATTCACTACCTACCCTGGCGGTCCAATAGTTGTATTAAGTTTTTGCAAATAAATAAATAAAAGACATGAGAAGGCGTGGCATACTCCTTAAAATACTTCTATATGATCATCCTCAAAAGTCGAGCCCATAAACCTATGTCCGTCCGTCCATCCGTTCAAACTGCTGATGCGGATCTGTGGTTTTCCACTTCAAAATCTCAAAAAAAAAATAAATAAAAAAAACGTCTATAAAGCACAAACTTTCTCTGATTCTTCAATTTAATTTTCTGGCCAAATCGCTTGTCAAAGTTCATAATTAGTTTGTTGTTTTTCATTATTTAATTAAACTTCACTGTCAAATTAAATACACTTATATAAAATCGTTGGATTAGGCAGAGTAATCAAAATTTATTAAATATTTTGTTACGTAAAATTGTTATCGTAAATTAAATTTTTATAATTTATAGCAATATGATTAATATCTATAATTTTTTTTTCTATTTATTTAATTATTTAATGCACAGTTTAAGAAATTTTTTAGCATTTCATACTTTCTGTAAACTTTCTTCTTTAAATTAAAAAAAAAAAAACAAAATCACGATTTTAAATCGCACATTAATCTCAACTTCAGATATGATTTATTTGTTTCGCTGATTTATTGCAGACACCGAAATTAATCGTAGGACGTACATATATCCTTTCGTAAGCCAATTCAATTCTATTTCTACAGTCCGCTGCCATTACTTCACACTTCGAAAGCCGACCAAAAACTGATTGGCCTCTTGAAGCCTTCCGTCAGTGTATCCTAGAAAACCGCCGTCGCTATTTTCGAATTAATTTTCATGAATGAAATGTTTCGAATAGGAAAACGTAAATAGATGCGTAAAAGCTCCAAAGAAATTTCAAGCAGGCGCAAATCGGCTGCTTCAATGTTCCATAGAATGTTGCCAAAACTTAAAAGCTTTACAAAATACAATACAATAAACTCAGCGTGATTTGTTATTCATCAAAATTCATTCAGTATAAAATATAATAAATTTACTGAAATAGTTGAAGTCTATCCAACCTCACAGACTCTTAGTTATACTCGTATGAAGTTTATCTGAAGGTAGAGAACAATTATTTAAAAATTATTCTCATAACACAAACTAGTCTAGGTTTTTGGATGACATTACAAAAATACAAATTTCCCTATAAAAGTGACATCAAAATATATGAGAATAAAAAAGTTAATTTTTTATCCTTAAAGAACGATTTGACAACGTGGAACATGAAAAACCTTTGCAATCATATTCCGGTTAACAAAGTAAAATATTTATAACACAAAATAATAATTTCTTCTGGAATGATGTGATAACCAAAAAAAATTATGTGATTATCTTTTATGCCCATCACCATAACGATAAACAGTTGATGTGATTGATTACATCAGATACATCATTAATGTAATAAACACTGCGGCTCCTAGTTTCTGAAAAAGAAGATGGCTAAGCGTGTTATTGATTGTCATCTTCAATTTAGTATTAAGTAAATAATCTGTAAATTGGATTCTTACCCATTTCCAAAGAAACCAATCTTTAAGTTAGAATATTTGCATTATAAGTTAAGATTAAAGCAGCAGAAATCAAATCGAAAGTAAATCGCGGTAATTTTGATAACTACTCGTATTATGATTATGGCATACAAACTCTCTGTACAAACTTTCAAACCAATATTTCAAAGATTGAGCGGTCAGGGCGCAGGCAAACACACAGCCTGCTAGACAGACAGACTAGATCGACTGATCACGTCATGACTGATCACAAACATATGGGGTGTGTTGAATATATATATATTTTATTGGGTCTACGATGCCTTCGTTAATGCGTTACAAACTACTAAAACTGATTGTTATATTTGGCTCCTCTTGGAGTACCCAAACAGTCGATTGTTGTTTTGATCTATGATTCTAGATAGATAGATCTATAGATCTATGATGCGTCGCCTGTGTAGATGTTATACATAGAGCTTGATGCACTGCGGTTGAATTTTTTCAACATTTCCTTGCACCAATTATTAGATTATGCGGGATTCAACGCGAACAGATCTTCTTCAAGGCCTTATGATCATGCAAAATATTAATGATGTTCGCCATACTAATGCCCAAGGACACCTCTCCCCCACGATATGTCACATGACGGTCATACTTTATCAGTTCGTAAACAGCATCGATGTTCTCTTCTACAACAACCGATTTTGTACAACCTTCACGGAATTCGACTTGAAAAGAGCGTCGACCAATTGTACCAGTTTCTTACGGTGCGTGCTTAAGTATGGTGCTTGATCGCCTTAAAACGATTTTAGTTTATCGAAACAATCTTTTCTTGATAGTTCACTTCGAATATTATGAAAAAAGAAAGGTTTAATTCCATTTTATGCGTGAGATATTTTTTTCCTGCCACACTAAACAACACAATTATTGCTCATACGTCAAAAATGTCAAACTTTCCAATGGAAACGTCAGCACACTTATAGCCGTTTATTTGCTCCGTTATTTTTTTTTGGGATTTTTAGAACGACAAAGTGTGTCGAGTCGTATAAGTCACACTTGACTTTAGTTTATGTTTTAGTTAGAATAAATATAAGAAAGCATTTTAAAAATGCATGCATTGCGTATATTCACCATTTGTGCATGACATACCAAAGCAATTGGCTTTGCGTTATTCATTATTGTTCTTTTTTCTAGTTTTTTTTTTTTGCACTAATACACTTTTTGTGTAAAGAGTGACCGAATGAAGAAATAATTCAAAACACCGTAAAAATATAGATTATTATACTATTTTTGCCGAACTGTTGGTACTTTCTCATTTTTGAGTGCAGCGTCGATGCTCATATATGTATGTGGTATTTTTCATCATTTTTGTTCATCTGGTTTTCGTTTCACTTTTTGATGATCAATCTCTCGAACCTGTAGAATTTTTGCTTTGTCTATTTTCTGATCTGCTCTAAAAAAAATGAAAGAGCATCTATATGCTCATATTATTCGTGTATCTTACGGCCATTAGCGTTGCCGAGGCCAGGTATATAAATAGTGTCTCTTGATAGGTACCGTAGTTATATATTGCCCCATGGGATCGGATGAATTATATATGTAAAATGGTATATTTGGAAAAAATCCATGAAATAGATACTCAAATGAGAAAATTTTAAGAAATTCATCAAAAAATGCATGAAATTTGCAGGTCTATCAGCCGTAACTCAGTCATTTTGCATTCGATAGAAACGTTTTTCCTATGTCAATCCTAATATAATACCCAATCTATGTAGGTTCAAATAGGACTACTGTAAAATGTAGCCCCATAGAAATCTATGGTGAAAATATAGACCCTTAAACAATGTGAATGGTATCTGAAAAACGAATACATCTGACTACAGCATTCCTGCATGTTTATGTTTTATCTTATGTAACCACTAGGGCTGTAAAGTTTGTTTGAAAATTGTTTATTTGTTTGTTTGAAATATTTACTTATTTGTTTCTAGGTTTGTGTGACACTTAACGTAAACTCACCATCGCCATCATCGGCAAATACGCTGTGAATATGCCCATTTGACCCTAATTTGCATACTTTCAAGATTGCATAGCCGGAAAAAATAATATTTTCTTTAATTGCTTTGTTTTTCTTCTTAATTAAATATTTTATTATAATTTGTATGTTTTATTTTGTTAATTTAAAACTTTTACTACTCTTGGAGGGCGAGGAGGTTGTTGGGAAATTTACTAAAAAAAAACTATTTTATAAAACTGAAGCGGGAAAAAAATGTGTTTGTACTAAACAAAAGGACGTTTCCAAGTTCTTCATTGGAGCCGACAATTAATTATGCTTAATTTTCAAAGGAAAGCAAAAAGACAGCTTATAACATACATACAAAATTCGATAAATTCAGAACTATTCGAATTGTCAAAACTTAAAAATAAGCGTAGAGTGTTTGTTTTCAAGCATCAAGTTTATTATGAATCCGCTTAGGAACCGGCTGGACGTAAAAACATTTCATACAAAATTCGAAAAGAGGCCGGTGGGTTTGCATGGTGGCATAACATATTTTCAGCCAAGAACATAGCAAGTGTCCATACCCGATTTCAGATCGATATCTTAAAAACTGAGGGACTAGTTTTGATTCGTACAGACTGTAGACAGACAGACAAACGGACATGGCAATTTCGAATTGTCTCTAATCAAGAATCTATATACATTATGAGATATCCGATGCTTCGTTTAATGCGTTGCAAACTCCGTGACTAATATAAATAAGTACATAAATTTAAGTATGTTTGTATTTACTCAAGAATAAAGAATATTTTATGTCAATAAAATTTAAATAACATGTTATTAATTTGATAGTGTGTTCAAAATAAAGGTGAAAGTTCTTTGACCATTATCTTGGGAGCGGTCAAATTTCTTTTGCAAACGGATCAAGTAGCTAACAAACGTCCGTTAGGACACGTCTCCCCTGGATAAGCCACGGAATCCTCGCGGTGAGCAAATTGTGAGAAGGCAAACACTCCCCTTAATTAGGGGTTGGTGCGCTGGGTTTAGTTCCCGTCACCGCAAAAAACAGTTGCCAGTGAAGACGCAACGGAAGCCTCGGATACAATTCCCCATTGATGGCGACTCCCGCAAACGATTTAAGGACCATGATTTACGGATATGCACCTGGAATGTCCTGTCCCTCCGCAGGGCAGAAATCCAGCTGGTTGATGTCCTCGACAAATTCAAGGGTGACATCACCGCAAAACAGGAAATGCGATGGGTAGGGCAGGGCTGCTCAAAAAAGGCTTCCTGTGACATCTATTATAGTTGCAATGCGAGTAAGCACGAATTTGGATGCGGTTACGTGGTTAGGAGGAAACCATGAGGTCTTGTCACCAGTTTCATACCTGTGGACGAGAGCCTGGCCGCGATACGTATCACGGCTATGGACTTCAATATTAGCCTGATTTGTGCATATGCCCCGACGGAAGTCACCGACGATGTGGCCAAAGATGAATTTTATAAGCGTCTTGAACGTCTATACGTATCTGGAGAGAGGCTAATCGATTTCGCCGCAGGTCGGAACAGGGTAATCAGTAGCACCAGATTTCCACACTGAGACATACACAAGGCTACTTGGCGCAGCCCCGATCAAAAGACATGTGAACAAATTAATCAAGTTGTGTTCGATGTGTTGGATGTGCGGTACGCGGTCCCAACATCGACTCCGACGACTACCTTGTCAGAACCGAAGGTACACACCAGACTCAGCATGGTGCATTCCGCACGTCCTAACACTCAACGAAAGCTAGACGTCGGAAAGCTGCAATCACAACAGACCGCCGAAGACTTTTCAACCAGACTCTTCCAACTGTTCGTGGAGAAATCTCCGGCATCTGAAGATATAAGTGAGCAGTGGAGACATATCTCCCACTCCATGGATACGGCTGCCAAGGCAGTCATTGGGTACACCAGACCTGCAACGAACCCTTGCTATGACGAGGACTGTCGCCAAGCTACTGCAGAGAAAGACGCTGCTTACAAAACAATTTAGCAGACGGGAGCAACGCGAGCTGTTAGAGAGAAATGCCTTTTCAGACGCAAAAAAAAGGAACACGAAAGGCGTGAGCTTGAGGGTATTGAGGTGTAATAGAAATGAAGCTTGAAAATATTATCAAAAGGTCAGGCGTCTGACCTGAGTTTCCTTCTGCAAGGACAATAATGCACAGGAATCACTGAGACTATGGAGAAGTTAATTCACTAACCTACTTGGGACGATGAAGAGAAAAATACCGGCGATAGAGAAGCATTTCTAGAACCACCAATTGATGGCTCTCTTGTAGAGCCACCGGATTATAACGAGGTCGACTCAGTAATAAAAATGCTGAAGAATAACAAACCGGCAGGCTCCGATGAGCTGCCAGCTGAGTTATTCAAGACCGGTGGCGAGCGGTTGGTAAGGCGTATGCACCAACTCTTGTGCAAAATATGGTCCGATCAATGCATGCCAACGATTGGAACCTCAGCGTTCTTTTTCCTATCTTCAGGAAACGAGATCCCGCTGTCTGCACGAACTATCGGATACTAAGTCTCCTTTCAATAGGGTATAAAATTATGTCTCACGTACTGTGTAAACGACTGTAGACATACACGGATGCACTGATAGGCCAGTATCAGTGTGGCTTCAGACCAAAGTGGTCGACCAGTGGCCAAATTTTCACTTTGCGCCAAATAAACACGATCTTCCTTAAGGAAGTGATGTTAATCGCATATGCTATCGGCATGAACGGAATGCGAATTAGCAGGGCATTCTCGGAGATTGAGAAACAGTCACATCTCATTGGCCTAGCGGTGAACGAGGACAAGACGAAGTACTTGGTGTCTACTCGCGAACATCTGCGCGTCTGTACGAAAATGAAAATCTATAAGATAATGATAATCCCGATCCTGCTGTATGGCGCAGAAGCATGGACCCTGACATTAACGGATGCAGCGTCTTTAGGAGTGTTCGAGAGAAAGCTTCTTCGTATGATTTTTGGTCTCCTTAAAGTTGGAGTCGAGTTTCGGACCCGTATGAACCACGGCTGCACTGGGCTGGTCACCTCATCCGGAAGAATCCCGAAGTTCCAGCACTAAACGTTTTGCCTTACATTAATCCACCTACTCACACATCGTTGCTTGTTGGTAATTTTTTGGACAGAAATAATGCCGTATTCGTGCCTCAGTTACCGTGTTCACCCGACTTGACCCCTATCGACATTCTCCTGTTTGCAAAACTGAAAAGACGCACGAAATGACCGAGTTTTGCCACCATTGAGGAGATAAAGACCACATCTCTGGAAGAGTTTAATACCATACCAAAAAGCTCATTTCAGAAGTGCTTCGAGGATTGTACAAAAGGGAACAAAATAGATATTGATGAATAAATAAATATTTTTCGAGAAAAATAAAATGTCACTTTTGGATGTCATAATTGTAGTGCAGAACTTCCCGGAGAGGTGGAAGCATGCAATCGTGACGATGAAAAAGAAACCTAGCAAACCGGAACAAGACCCCGAATCGTTATCGAAGGTACAGGTAAAACTGATTGCCGCTAAAATTATGAATTACGCCGAGTCCGGGATACGATACGATTGAGCAACTTTACAGTCTTATAAACCACGCTCTGGAGGCTTCTGAGTAGAATAAGTACTGCAACACTGGCTTTATGTATGTCGCTAAAGTTTTTCATTGTGTGTCGCACACCGGTCTTCTCGAAAAGAAAACTATGCTGACAACGCCCTACTTTGTCTTAATCCGATCCTACTTGGACAATTGCTCGTTCAGGGTCAAAGTCAGAACAGAGTTGTCATCAATTCAAGTGGCTCAAGCTAGAGTACACTAGTAACCCTCTTTTCATTGTTCGCTGGCAATATATCTACACCTAATGCTGACGAACTTCCATTTCCACCTATGCTGATAACGTTTGCATCGTGATAAATTCACGATCTCCAACAGTTGTCACGGATGCAGCTCAGGAATACCTGAACTTGCTTATTGAATGGGCCAGACGCTAAAACGTAGGAATCAGTTTATGACAGGGACATCCCCAAGCACTGATTCTGAACAATTGTGTCCTTAAGCAAGAGTATAAAACGTTGTATCTCGGTATCATCCTTGACAGGAAACTGACTCCCGTATGAGTATGAGGCGCCTGGACTTGATGCCGAACAGCCATAGCAAGCTTTATGTTTATTATAAGAGATCTACATACCTGCATGCGATAGCTCCCAAGTAGCGATATGGTATATAGATATGGGGTATGGCCTCATACTCAAATCGTAAAAAAGTTGAAGTCCTGCAAATCTATGCTTTAACACGAATGACGAGCTGTATTCGTGAAGACCAAAATTTAGTACTTCATAGAGACCTGCGCGACTAGACTAGCCGATCTAGCGGTATCCGTCTGTCCACTGTATTTATTAAATTTTTTTTTCTTTTTTAATTATTATTAATTTACAAGTCTTCGAGTTGTATCGCTATTATCTAGTAGGCCTATTGCCAAAACATTTAAATGATCACGTAGTCTCTCAACATATCTTGTGCTTATTCTACGTATTTCATCTTTAATGTATGGAATATTTAAATCTTTGTGAATTTGGTCATTAGCCACAAACCAGGGGGCGTCAACAATAAGTCTAAGCGTTTTGGACTGATATCGTTGAAGAATTTCAATATTTGATTGGCTTGCAGTTCCCCGTAATTGGATAGCATATGTCCACACAGGCTTTAAAATAGCCTTGTAAAGCCGAACTTTGTTCTCCAAACTAAGCTGCGATTTTCTCCCAAGCAGCCAATACATGTTTTTTTGTTTTTATGTTGAGTTTCTTTGTCTTGCCTTTAATATGATTTATTAAAATGACAGCGATTTACCTACTAGAATATATAGCTACCGTAAAAAATGGTTCAAGTATTAAAGCTTGGAATATATCAATCAACTCGACATACGAAATCCAGAGAAGCTTGGCTCCGTGCACATACGTGAATAAGTTTAAACAATAGTTTTAAAGGTCTGAGTAATGCCGATCATTTCACCAAAGCTAAAAAATAATTTTGGCAGAATTGTAAACAAAATTTTCAGCTTTATAAAAATGTTATATAACACTTTTTTTCAAATGTTTTTCTCTTGAAAGTGTTTGTTTAGAACACCTCTAAAACTAGTAGACCATTTGAAATGTCTTTGGTCTTGATCACTTAAAAAATATTTCTTTCAGATTCGGAAACCAGAACAGGAGGGAACATTTCTCAGGTTACAACCACGAACTCACACGCAGATACGAAAAAGCACGGTCTAACACGAAAATATAAAACAGAAAAATTTATAACCCGCCAATATTGAGCAAAAGGGTATACTATGTTTATAAAAATGCATGTAATAGAAAAAGGATGCGAAACAGACAAAACAAATAACTTAATTTTTATCACTATCAAAAGTAATGTCAATGTAATCACGTCCATAAATCCACACGAAACATGTTAGAGTGGATTAAACATCAATCTTAGTTATGAACGAACTTTAAAATGGGTTAAAGTATTAACCCAAAATTCAATCAAAAACTTTTATTCGTCATATAACATTTATGATTCAAACCCGATCAAGGCGAAATTTGTGTACATCTGGGGGTTGCATTGGCCCCAAGGATTTGATATCATACACACGATCAATACGATTTGCCATTACTGAATGGTTTCTTTGTTACAGTAGAAACTGTATACAAATATAGTTTTGAAAGTAATGAAAAAAAAATCTAAAAAATTGTGTAAAGAACCCATTCTTTACTTTTTCTTTCCCAATGACAGAATTTTACAGAACTTTGTGGCATTGGCTTTGAGGAAACAACAGGAGAAGATAAAGACCTAACAGAGTAATCAAGGTAGCTCAAAAGTTTAAGCAGTCATTGATAATATCAATCACCACTTGGTGAACGCAGTATGGTACCATTGAAATTTGATGAAAAAATGCGTAAAGTATATTACGAAGTCCTTTACAAATTTTGAGCAGAGTTTGAGAAGCGATTTCAAATGTCACGGATACAATGAATATTTTAAAATAGCTTCATCAGGATTGAGATGAATTTTTGTCCGATAATTCAATAATAAAATTTTGTAATATGTATTTCACCCACGTTGATGAAACTATTCTCATAAGCCAATTAAGCGTAGCGATATAATATTTGAAACAAACGTTATCTAATCAATTGTAGATATGGTGTAGAGTTTGGAAAAACTGCCAATAGCTTTCTCAGAAGTACAAAAAATATTGTATGTAATTTTGATACTGCCAGTAACGAACACATTCAATCAACGATTTTTCTCTAGATTAAAGACCTTGAAATCGTATCTTCGTACAACGATGGGAGTTGATCGTCTGAGTCACCTCATGATGATGGCTGTTTAACGAGGAATGATACAAAACAACTTTAAAGTGGAAGATCTCGTTAACGAATTTTCATGCAATCGCCAGTGTCGATATAAATTGGAATGATTTTCAATTTTATAGGTTTATACTATACATATAGTATAGCTATGTCTATAAAAATGTGTATAATAAAAGTTTTTGTGTTTGTGCCGCTTTCACCACAAGGCTTCAATAAAATGACTCCACTGAACCACTTATTCAAATGGACGCAGTGGCTCCCCTTGCATAGGCTGAGCCAATAACGCAATTTTCAATGATCACGTGACACATTTCAGCTGGTATGAAATCAATGGATGCTCGACTATTAGTTTCGATGTCATCGCTGTCCAAAGCTTGGGGACCGATGCTTTAAATAAGCGATTTAACATAACCCTAAGAAAATAATCCAATGGTGTTAAATCACACGATTTTGGTGATCAGCTGGGAGGACCACTCCTGGAAATAACCAAGTCACCAAACTTTTGGCATAATATATCCATTGTATTTTCATCAAGTTTGGCGAAAAAATACTTCGATATCATAGCGATATCTAAGGAACGGAGTGAAACGGATATATTTTGGTCGGATTATACACTGGCTGCTACGGCGGCCTTTACGCGTGGTTTGTAAATGGTTTGTATTCTTCTGGACGTATCGAGTAAGTTATAATTAAATTATAACTTAAATTTGGACAGTTTCCAAACGTTATTGCAACGTAAATTCATTCAAGTTGAAATGGCAAACTTTACAGAACACTAGTAAAACTAGATGACCGACGTTACTTTTGGTAGACCTTTTACAACATAGGCCCAGTTTGGAACACTAAATGTTAAGGGGCGGGGGGCAACGTTCCTCAATTCCCACCCCCTGGATCCGCCAATGATATACATAATATTGTATATACGTAAATGAAGTATAAGCAGGCCCGAGGTCCAAAATTAAAGCACAATATTATGTTTTCTCTCCTCCTAGAAAGTCTTCAAACGACGAAACCGTATTTTCTTTTTCGCTGTGGTGTTCGTTACTACATATTATATTGAAAATCATGGTACAAAATATATAATTATCCCAAAGTGTTCGTATTCGATTATTTTGTCCTACAGCCACACGAAACTAGAAACGGCCCCGATCATTTATCTTAAATGTTTATTGTTATTTGTGTTCTTATCAATGTATTTTATTAAAAATTTCGACTGTGTGTATTCCTTATCTAAAATCAATATTATTTTATCAATATTCATAATTAGTGCTTTGTATACGAATATTTATGTTTGCAAGTTAGTTGCTTCATAGTTGCTTTCGAAACCGTGTAAAAAGTATCTGTTTTCCTTTGAATTAGTATTATTTTTTACTGGATTATTAAATTAATAGATTATTAAAGCTGTGAATTATACCCGTATATTGTATATACGAGTAAATACATATACTAAAAAATAAATTATTTCATCTTTAATAATGAGCTTAAAACCGATTGAAGTCTAAAAACTGAATTTACACAGTGAGTTTTAAAAAATGTCAGAGAAGATTAAGGCTAAATCGATGTGTCTCAACAAGCTGTTCAAGGAAATTTGTACCTACTTAGGATAATCTCTAATGCTTCCTAAAAATCATTTCAAACTTTCTAACAAAGTTGATATAAAAACTTTTCGAGTTGGATGGTTTTACACGTAGTGGAACAGTAAACTTATGGATCGTTTAATTAAAATTTTAGTAATATACTATACAAACTCTCGTTCGATCTCCTCTTTTAAAGTAATTGCTCCTGTGTCTATTTACGACACCATTCTATCTCCTAATTTCTGGCCTGCTGGTATTGTTGTACATGAGTACGTCTATAAAAGTAAACGTACCCCTGTACAGAATCCTGTTGAGTTGCCCGCTGTTTCAACTTGCTTACTTACTTACTTAGGTGGCTCTACAACCGTCTATCGGTCAAGGCCGCACATAGGAAAGCGCATCATTCGGTGTAGTTTAGTGCGCGCCGGCGCCAGTCGCTGGCAATCCGGAGCTTCTTCAGGTCATCATAGACCTGATCTTGCCATCTTAAGCTCGGACGTCCTTTCTGACGCCGTCCACCAATCAAGTTCAGGTTTCCGTCGTAAACCTTTAGTGCTGGAGCTTCGGGGTTCATCCGGATGAGTTGACCAGCCCAGTGCAGACGCTGGAATTTAATGCGCTGGACTATGTCAACCTCATCATACAGCTCATACAGCTCATGGTTCATACGGGTCCTAAACTCGACGCCAACTATAAGGGACCTAAAATCCTACGAAGAATCTTTCTCGCGAACACTCCTAAAGACGCTGTGTCCGTTGATGTCAGTGTCCATGCTTCTGCGCCATACAGCAGGACCGGGATTATCAGTGTTTTATAGATTTCTATCTTCGTAGTTCGAGAGAGGGCTCTACTTCTAATTTGCTTGCTGAGCCCAAAGTAGTAGCGATTAGCAAGCGTGATTCTTCGTCTGATCTCTCGGCTAACATTGTTGTCGCTGGTAATTTCTGTTCCCAGATAGACGAGGTTTTCTACAACATTGAAGTTGAAATTCTCCATACTCTCGATTGGACACCAAGTAGTTCGTCGTGTCCTCGTTCACCGCGTGATCTCTTCGACAGATGTTTTAGAAAAACTGACTATGTTAAGTTCAATCATTTACTTTTCCATACTGATTGGTCTGCTCTCGAGCACTGCTCAGATATTGAATTGGCAACGAATATTTTTTATTCCACCATTCTCAGTTATTTCGACAGATGCATTTCATTCACTACTCTCCCAGTCTCTGAAAAAAGACAGCACGTGTCGCACGTTCTGATTTTAATGCATTAAATAAAAGGTGTTATGCTAATTATTTAATAAAAGTTAAACGAAACATGCGTCACAATCCAAAATCGTTTTTCAATTTCGTTAATACGAAACGTAGTACTTCAGCGTATCCTTCGCAATTATTTCTTAATGGTGCAGTTGCATCTTCTGATTCGCCTACATCAGATTTGTTTGCCGACATTTTCCAAAGTACGTATTCTTGCAGCTCTGTTAATCCTAGTTTCTCATATCCTTATAGAATCACATCGTATGACTTTATATCTCCTCCCGCTATATCCATAGAAAATTTATTAACATGTCTTTTATCAATTAAATTCTCTTTTCTACCTGGCCCGGATAATATTCCCAGTTGCAAACTAAAACATTGTTCTAGCTCCATTTGTTTTCCTTTATCAATTTTTTTCAACCTATCCACAAAGCTCTGTAAATTTCCATCTCCTTGGAAAGAATCTTTTATTATCCCTTTACATAAAAAGGGTAGCAAGTCTGATGTATCGAAATATAGAGGTATTGCTAAACTGAGTGCTATTCCAAAGCTCTTTGAAAAAATCATTTGTAACCAATTGCAACAGTCATTAAAGTGTGTTGTCAGTTCTTCCCAACATGGTTTTGTTAAAGGAAAATCTATTACAACTAATCTTTTAGAATTTTCCACTTTTGTAAATAATGGTTTTGAGTCGGGTTGCCAAACTGATCATTTATACAGACTTCAGTAAAGCATTTGATAGTGTGTGTAATAAGCAACTTTTATTCAAATTAAAAGCAATAGGGTTTCCTCCGTCTCTTTTTACTTGGATTGAGTCATACTTATCCGATAGAACACAAAAAGTTCTATTTAAAAATTGTTTGTCAAAACTATTTTTGTTTCTTCTGGTGTTCGCCAAGGGAGTCACATAGGTCCAATATTGTTCAAATTTTTATTAATGATCTTCCTTTGTCTATTAATCATGCCCATACACTAATGTTTGGAGATGATGTTAAATTATGCTTGTCATATTCTGATGTTCCGCAGCACAGTTTATTGCAGGCTGACTTAAACTCACTACATACATGGTATGTCTTCTAAATTTTCTAAATCTAAATTTGTCAAAATGCAAATTTATGTCGTTTCATAGCAGAAAACCATTTATAGTAGCATATTCTTTAAATAATATTAACCTCGGTAATAGTAAATAAATCAATAGTAAATAAAGCAAAAGGTTTCCTTGGCTTTGTTAAGCGTTGGTCTAAGGAATTTAATGAGCCTCATACCACTAAACTCCTATAAACTTCTCTTGTTCGTCCGATTTTAGAATTTGGCTCTTGTATTTGGAACCCATATTATGCTATTCACGAGGATCGTATTGATTCAGTCCAAAAACAGTTTCTTCTGTTTGCTCTTAGGAGTCTCAATTGGGATCCCGATATAAATCTTCCACCCTATCATGATAGGTTAAAATTAATTGATCTCCCAACCCTCTTGTCACGCCGTTCTATGTTCTCAGTTACTGTTCTTCATAAAATTCTTATTGGGGAGATTGATTCTCCCTACTTACTTCAGTCCACAGTACTAAATGTCCCCATTATGGCCAACTCGCCACTTCGTGCCAATAAAATTGCCTTTTTGTACGACAAATTACGCGCTTAATAATTCACATCGAGCTCTTTGTTCTATCTATAATAAGTTTTCGCCTTATTTTTCTTATAACACTTCCTTACACTATGTAAAAAACTATGTACTAACAAATAACTATTCAATAAATTTGTAAATTTCATTTAGCAACTTCTATTTTCTTTATTTTTGTAATTGCGCCCGCTTGGACCACCTCCCAGGCTGTGAGTAGTGACACAGTCGGTCAACCTGGCGTGCCAAACAAAAATTCCTCCAACGGGTCTGAGTGTCCGCAACTTCCTTCTTCTAGCTTTAAGTTAGTTTAGTTACATTTTTATATAAAATAAATTATGTTATACGCATTGCATAGTCATTCTGATCGTTATTACACTATCCACAACAAATTAATACTCGAATTGTATCTATTCTAAAACAGGAGATAACGGTAACTTTGTTGAAACCAAAGCTTTTACAAGTTCCAAATACTCCGAGTTTTAAGTGTTCAGCTGAAAAAAATAGAAAATTTAACTTTAAAACGACAAGTATAATAGATGTATCACCACCATTTATACCCCTAAAGATGGGAGTGTCACAGCGTCTTGGAAAGAGAGTAAATATATTGATCTTCATTAAGATTGGATACAAACTAAGTGACTAGTCTCCGTATTCACAGACAGTTAGATATACAGACATTTAGATATACTGTCTATCCATACGGACACAGCTAGATCGACTCGTCAATATTAAGAATATTTATAGGTACTTTAAAGGGTTTCTGACGCCTCCTTTAGGCTTCACAAACTTCATCATAAAATTAATACACTATTAATACACTACGTCTAAAAAAGTACAAACTATGAAACAAAGCAAAGAGGTACAATAATTTGTACCAAATAGAATTACTCAAATCACTTATGCCAACAAAAAAAAAACCTTAACTTCGGTAACACCGATGCTTCAATAATCTTCACAAGAATCTAACAAATTACTGTCTTCATTTATTTTTAGAGTGGTTATCTCGTACAATAAGAACATTTTACATACAAAAACCACAGAGCCGGCTGTTGATCTTTAAGGGGATTACCTCTAAAAGTGGGTGGAGCATACCCATTAATATATATGTGAAGCATCTGCCCAATAGAAACCGCCATATGGAATTTTAAGCGTATATTGATTTTAATAAAAAAGTTTTTCATGCAAAATCCGAAAAAAGGACGATGGGGGCTACCCCGAAAAGTGTGTGGAATACGCCCAATAAAGTTAACATATCGAATTTCAAGTTGATATTGACTGGAATCAAAAGTTTTTCATACAAAAATCGAAAAGTGGGTGGTGGGTTTGTATGGAGGCTACTCATAAATGTGGGCGTGGCATGGTCATTGTGGCATGTGTTTGTAACCTAGAAACATAAAAAGTCTCCATATTAGATTGATATTAGATCGATATTTTAAAACCTGAGAGTCTAGTTTTAGTGAACACATAAAGGAACAGACAGACGGACGTGGCTAGTTTTATTTGTCTCGTCGAGCTGATCAAGAATATTGTGGGGTCTCCGATGCCTCATATAATTATAGTGCTTCAACATTATAGTACTATTCACACTACTCGTGAAGAGTATAACAAGAAATAAGACAAAACTTCTTCATAACCCTTCACACAAAATTAGAAATCATATATCAATCATATATTCCATGCATGCAATGAAACAAAAAAATTTCGAAACTTAAAAGTTGCTATCGCTAAAAGAGACCGTATCAAATTATAAGTTGATATAATTTGTAATTAATAAGCATTTCAAACACAAAGCTTAAAGGTAGATGAATTTGAATGGAGTAATGTATCGGATGCACAAATATATTTTGAGGGATTTGTGAGAGAGGGCGTTACGTGTACTAAATCGCATCGGGCTATATTATCACTATATTCATCTGAAATCGCAAATCTTGAGGCTTTCATTTTTAGTACGTGTCACTTCGCCAAAGTGTAAAGAATTTTTTTTTTTTAACGTTGAATATGTTGAATTTCGTTGCAACAAAAGAGCATTTGCTGGAATGGTTACTTCTACTGTTTAATTCGAAGCAAAGTGCGAAGCAATAAATCAATAAAAAAAAAACTCCATACATATTTGACAAATATAAAGCTGAATTCGTTGAAGTTACTTCCGTGGAAGTAATAAAATCCTTAACTAAAATACTATTGTTGAAAATTTGCAAAGATGTGAAAACACTACTACTTTCCTCTCTCATTTTCTGACATATGCCTTTTTCAACAGGCTTAAATTTGTCTCTCAAGATACATTTCGCAAATTCCCTTTTAGATTTTTTTCAAGTGATGTTAATGAGCATCGTGAGAAGTTTGACCATGAAATGAAGTTCTTAGAGCGGAGTCATTTGTTCGCTTTGCACAACTCTTGACTTGAATTAAAATATTGAGATAACATAAAATCAAACTGAAAATTGGCTCTATTAGAAAGAAAATTTTATGCCATTAGTGCTTAAATGTGATTTCGAGCACGTGGGCGCCGCGGCCGATTCGGATGTGGCGCATTCTGTAAATCCAATTTTCGAGCACTTTTACAAGTAATGGGGTCGTATCTCAACAATGGTTCACACAATGTTGTCAAAAGTTGCTGTTTCGTTCGCATAAACCAATGACTTCACATATGACTATAATAGTAGACCCACTCTCTACAAAATCTTAAAAAATTCATTAGGCTATTTTTGAGTTCAGTAGAGCAAAATTAAAAAAAAATTGACATCGTTCGAATTTTAATTTTTTTTTTAATTTGTAGCCTGGTGTAGTTATTGTAATAAATAAGTTTATCAAATTTCTATGAGGCTGCTACTAAAAGTGGCATGTTGATATGGATACTCTACGGAAAATAAGCTTCCATTCTGATATCTCAAACAAAAATGCAAACACAAAACGGGGTACTACGTCCCGAAGGATGGACATACATACATAGTCTGATCGAATCGTCTCGACGAGATGATCAAGCATATAAATATAAAGGGGCCTACCTATAATGCCTTCTGTAATGCGTTACAAACTTTCTGAATAACTGATGATACCATTTAACACTGTAGGCATAAACAGGTATGTGACTATTTTGTTCGTTTGACATTGGAATGCGCTTTCAGTACTCCGTCCGTCGTTTTGTATGATAAGGAATAGCGTTCTAGTTATAAATAAATATTACGACTGGAAAGGTTGAATCAAAACAAATCGATAAGAAGTAAGTTAAATTCAGAATGAGATACTGTTTCACACTAATTCTAACCATTCTTATCGTATGTGAAGAGTATTAAACATTCGGACATTCGGTTCAACCGAAGTTAACATTTATCTTAACTGAGTTGTCAACTTTTATCAAAATGTTGAAACTTTCCAAGAATACAAATAGTAATACAATGTTTAAATAGACTATACATAATTGCCGTTGGGCGAAATGCTTATTGCTACTAGTAAGTACTATATTGGTAAACTGAATGATTAAAAAGCAAAAGTTATCAATTGATTCATTCCTTCGGTGTAGTTAAACCTTATCAATAATAAAGTAGCTAAATATATATCTTGCCAGTTGTTAGGTTTTTAAGGTTTAATTTCTGCAATTGAGTGTTCTACTTCTAGATAAAGTGTCTACAATGTATTCGCTCTTGGTACCTGAACAAAATAAGTGCGTAGACGCTTAAGATGACTAGTCGAGCGACACGTCTACTTAAAATCACATTGATCGGTCTTTGTGCGACTGTGCTTATTATACTCCTAGCGTTCTACTATAATAGTGGTGGATATAAGGAAAGAAGCTATTTCGCAGAACGCCAAGCAAGTGGCATACATGGAGACCAATTCTCTGACTATGCAGTGGACGAAGAAACAGGTGGTGTATTTAAAGAAAGAACTTTGAGTGAACATTGATAGAAGTAAGCATTGTGTACGTATCTTCCATAGAGCCATCTACACGGCGATTGCATCAGCTAGTTGCCAAAGAACTGCCTTCATTACCATTAGAAGATCTCTTGGCTAATGAAGGCAAAAAGAATAATCCAAACGACAACTGCACCCAATATCCAGTGCTGGCCGATATTAAATTCCAAAACGACTACTGGCAAGAGGCTTGGAACGGCAATAAGACCTTCCATATTTTCGGTGCTTACTACGACAAGCGTGAGTCTGTAAAAAATGCGCCGCTCGTTCGTATTCTTACAATGATTAATGAAATCAAAAAGAATTACCCCAAGATGTACTGCCAGATGTGGTTCCATGATCAAAGAGAACCGCTGGTAGTGCCTGTGTTGGAATATAATGTAATCTGGTACGAAGCTTGGGGCAACACGCCGCGTCATGTCTATCCAACTTTGGTATCTTGCGCTATGCCTGAGGGAGCCGATATGTACAAGGTACCAAAGGCGGTATCTCTGGTGAAAAAGGAGTGTGAACGGGCAACAAATTACATTCGTGTACACTACGATCTGCCCGCCTACAAACCAAATGTTGCACAAAAACAAAATGCCGATGGTGTTAAAGTTCTCCCGACGTGGCAGCCTCCGAAATATGGTGACCGGTTTGCTGTTTGCGTCAAAGCACTCGATTTTCCGTATGTCGATTTATCCGCACGCCTCGTCGAATGGCTGGAGATGATGCGTCTGCTCGGCGCCCAAAAAGTGACAATGTATGAAGGTCAGATGCATCCGAATATGATTCGCGTGTTGCGACACTACGAAAAGACCGGCTTCGTCGATTTACGAAAAGTCTCGTTGTCACGTGGTGAACCGCACGCGGCGCGCCATTTCAACCACTTCGCCATGGAACACGACTATCTTAATCGCATATTACATGAAATGATACCATATAATGATTGTTTCTACCGAAGTCTCTATCGGTATGATTATATAGGCGTTTTCGATATTGATGAGGTCATCATGCCACTAGGTAATCTCACCAATTGGAGTCAGCTGATTGAGGCTTTGAATCGTACACCTGACGCATTACAGAACTCAAATAATGAAAACTGTAAAACCTGGGCTAGCTATTGTTTTCGAAATATCTACTATCCTCTATATCCAAAGAAACCAAAGCGGTTTACCGATTTGCCGGAACACTTCTATATGCTGCAGCACGTCGAGCGTGTAGCTGAGCATCGCGATTTCAAATCAGCCATCAAATGTCTGCATACGACGAAATACGCGGTCGCCCTGCACAACCACTTTCCTTTGGCGTGGACTGGAAGCTGTCGCTCAAAATTTGCGCCTATCAATTTGGGACAGATGCAGCATTATCGGGAACCAGATATCAAATCGACTTTACTCAATCCGGTAGTGGACGACAATATTTGGCGCTTCCGAGATGAGCTCGTTAATCATACAACTGCTGTGCTGCGAAAATTGAATTTAGTACACAAAGGCAGTGAATAGAATTCTAAAACATCTCTCAGCTATATGTAGAATTTTGTTTATTTTTGTTTTTTTATCTAATTAATGTAATATTATTTTTGATAAATTGTATTCATTTAAATCAAGATGCAACGTTAACGGTTGGCAAGAGTGTCAAATCAGTTCAGTGAACAATCAGCCAACACTCGTCACGTCAACGAAACGCAAGATCTGCCGACAAATTTGCCACTGTCCGGCCTTTCGCAGACAACAACTTGGCTAATTTTGCGTCGGAACTTGGACCTACATCCGTACAACTGATGATTACCAATTTATTGTGGCCCAGATTGGATGATATAGATGTGCACGACATTTGATTCCAACAAAATGGTACTTCGAGCCACACAGCCGATACCACAATGGACATTCTGAACGAGCGAATTGAGCTCCTGTGATGTTGCGTATTGACCTCTTTAGATTTTTTGTTATGGAGTTTTCTTAAGACGCAGGTCTAAGCCAATACGTCGAACGACCGGTGCCCTCAAAGTCAACATAACCCGCGCCATCGCTCCAATTCTACGTGATCTATGCGCCAGAGTTATCGGAAATTTGACCTCTCGGATGTACGCCATTCAGCGATACCGCGTCGCAAAGTGGTTCCAAATCATTTAAATTTAGTTAGTTACACCGGAGTTATATAAAAGTCAGAATTTCGTAACAAATTTTTCCTGTCATACAATACACCATATTAATTAAGCAAAGAGGTTGATTTTAAGTTATAATTAGCATATTATGATTACACCAGAACAGGAACCGGAACCGTTAACCGATTCAAATTGAGAACCGAAACCGGAACCGATATTTTAAGTGTTTTTAACCCCGAAACTTTTACCGAAATAAAGAAAAAAACAAAAAAACGGTACCGGAACCAAAATATTTGTACTGGTGTAGTTTCGGTTTTTTTTTTCTAAGAAAAATATTTACTTATGCATAGGAAAATAAAAAACAGCTGATATCATATAACGACAATATGCGTAGTGACCAGTATTTACTCAGTTTGTCACAAGCCATTTAAGGTACCTAATGCTAGATATGAAGTTAAAGAAGCCACCAATTGATTGTCCAACCTACTCTCGTTGGAGCTCCAGCCATTTGATGCTCGAGTATCTGCTGGAGAAAAACGTGTATGACTTCTGCGCCAACTATGCGGTAGCAAATATTGATTTTACTGACCTACATGAGTTTTGCGAATAAGATGGGACCTAGTGTTTCTGAATGGATTTTTCATACTGAACACGAATCTTTCAGACAACCAGTGCAAGAAAGTAGTGCCAGCTTAAGTAATTTATCTGGAACTGGAGATGAACTCGATGATGCATGGATATTCAATTTTTTTTTTTCAATTCAATTCAATTTTATTCACTTAAATTTAATATAGATATGTACAAGTGTGTTTAATATTGATATGTTTAATAAGAATACAAAAATTAATGTACTATCAAAAACTGGTCTATTAGCTTCAATTAAGGTTTTTTTCAGACTAAAACTATTAAACAACAAAGAAAATGTACTAAAATGATGATTAGAAAATTTCTGAAATTTACCAGAATTATTATGAATTGGCTTAGATATCGGCTGGACGTAAAAACTATGAATGCCACAATGCTTTTAAAAAAATTGGGCCGCAGAGTTGATTAAGATTTGTTCTCGTTCAGTTACTCCTTCACGCAAAAACTACTTGATTTTGATGAAACTTTACAATAGTATAGCTCTTATATCAGAAGAACATACAGGTTAATTGGAAGCTTTTTTGTGGATAGATACAATTAAATTTTTATTAAATTATTTAATTTATAAATAGGTAAGCATTTGATTGGGGGATAGGGTCGTTTACGGATTTGCACCTGGAATGTCCTGTCCCTCCACAGGGATGGTGCAGGTTGATGTCTTCGACAAATTTAAGGCTGACATCACCGCAATACAGGAAATGCGATGAGTAGGGCAGGACTGCTCAAAAAAGGCATCCTGTGACATCTATTATAGTTGCCATGCGAAGAAGCACGAATTTGGTTGCGGTTTCGTGGTTAGTAGGAAACTACGAGGTCTTGTCACGAGTGTCATACCTGTGGACGAGCACCTGGCCGCGATACGTATAAAGGCTAACTACTTCAACATAAGCTGGTTTGTGCACACGTCCCGACGGAAGTCGCAGACGATGCGCCCAAAGATGAATTTTACGAACGTCTCGAACGTCTATACGAGTGCTGCCCTAATCACAATGTAAACATCATGCTTGGCGATTTCAACGCGAAAATTGGGAAGGAAGGAACTTAGCCTTCGCGACGCAACCTCCAGTATCTGGAGAGAGGCTAATCGATTTCGCCGCAGGTCGGAACATGGTAATCAGTAGCACCAGATTTCCACACCGAGACATACACAAGGCTACTTGGCGCAGCCCCGATCAAAAGACATGTGAACAAATTAATCAAGTTGTGATCGATGTGTTGGATGTGCGAACGGTACGCGGTCCCAACATCGACTCCGACCACTACCTTGTCAGAACCGAAGGTACACACCAGACTCAGCATGGTGCATTCCGCACGTCCTAACACTCAACGAAAGCTAGACGTCGGTAAGCTGCTATCACAACCGACCGCCGAAGCCTTTTCAGCCAGACTCTCCCAACTGTTCCGGGAGTACTCTCCGGCTTCTGAAGATATAGGTGAGCAGTGGAGGCATATCTCCCATTCCATGAATACGGCTGCCAATTAGGTCATTGGGTACACCAGACCTGTGACGAACCCTTCGCCAAGCTACCTCAGAGAAAGACGCCGCTTCGGTGTAAACGGCTGGAGCCATACACGAATGCACTGATAGGCCAGTATCAATGTGGCTTCAGACCAAAGAGGTCGACTAGTGACCAAATTTTCACTTTACGCCAAATCCTGGAAAAGACTCATGAGTACAACAAAGACACACACCATCGATTATAAGGCCGATTTCGACACGCCGATAAGAATCTTCAACGCCCTATCTGAACTTTTTATCCCAGCAAAGATCGTTCATCTTTGCATGATGACGCTCTCACACACCCAAAGCGTCGCCAGAGTAGGAAAGAACCTCTCCGAACCCTTTGATACCAAGAGAGGTTTCAAGCAGGGTGATGCTTTATCGTGCGACTTTTTCAATCTCATTATGGATTACATCCTACGCCAATGCCTATAATTAGAACGATCGGGCACAGTCTTCCATAAGGATGTAATGCTACTCGCATATGCTGATGCTATAGACACGGGCCTAGCGGTGAATGAGGACATGACGAAGCAATTTGTGTCCACTCGCAGATGGTCTGTGAGTGTGGAGAATTTCAACTTCAATGTTGCAGAAAACTTCGTCTATCTGGGAACAGAAATTGCCAGCGAAAACAACATTAGCCGAGGATCAGACAAAGAATCACGCTGGCTAATCGCTGCTACTTCGGGCTCAGCAAGCAAATTAGAAGTAGAGCCCTCTCTCGAACTACGAAGCTAGAAATCTATAAAACACTGATAATCCCGGTCCTGCTGTATGGCGCAGAAGCATGGGCACTGACATCAACGGATACAGCGTCTTTAGGAGTGTTCGAGAGAAAGATTCTTCGTAGGATTTTTGGTCCCTTAGAGTATGAACCATAAGCTGTATGAGCTGTATGATGAGGTTGACATAGTCCACCAGAATAGTAGGGTAAGAGGGCATGAAGAAGGAGGAACAGGAAGAAGGAGTGGTAGGAGAAGGAGTGGTAGGAGAAGGAGCGGCAGAGGGTAGGAGAGGTAGGTGGAGAGGCAGGGAGAAGGCAGCAACGCACCCGGGACAGCTAGTATACTCGTATATATAAATTTTCATTTTATATATAAAAAATTATAGAACAATTTTTGGAACTTATTCAGATAAGCGGCATATACATGCATACTTTTTTTAACAAATGCTTATTTTTGAATTACATTAAAACCCAAATTCTATTAACAAAAATTTGATTAATTAAAATTTAAACTTTCAAAAAGCCAAATGTTTTCTCTTATTCTCTATCTCTCTTATATCGTCCCGCACACATGAGCATTTAAGGCAAACACATGTCGCTACACGATTTTGTAGCTATCAGCTTTTTGTCGTCTACTCAGAGCAGTAGACGTGGTTAAAATGGTTGCGCTGTCTTTGTTTTAAATTAAATTAATAAATGATTTAATTTAATCTTCATAAATTATAGCCTATGTGTTATTCTGATACATGAGCTATATTATTGTAAAGTTTCATTAAAATCCATTCAGTAGTTATTGCGTGAAGGAGTAACAAACATTCACACAAATCCATACAAACTTTCGCGTTTACAATATTATACGATTTCCTTGTACGTTTTTATCAGAAGGTATGAATTGGGGAGGAAATGAAAAAAGTATACAACAAAAAACTAATATAAGCTATCGGATATATCTTATTAATTGAATTATTTCGTATATAGAAACTAACAATAACTAATAACGTTTTTCTATTTGAACAAAGGGACTAAGATCCATATCTCAGAATTACGTAATTCAATGATTTCGCATATATGTTCTTGGGACTAGTATATATTGCTATAGCAATAAATTTGACATACAAAAATCCAGAGTGGGAATGGTTCCGCGCACAGAAGTGAATAAATTTAAACATAAAATTACTCGTAGTTATTAAGGCCGTATATTTCAGCTAGTTAAAAATATCTTTGGCAGTATTGTAAAAAACTTTAGTTCTCGCAGAGGACGAAATTCGACCACTTTTCGTAAAAGTAATCAATAATAAGAATACCAATAATACAGGAGTGTTACGGAAAACGTTTTTGCTTCTAAATCAGGGCCGCTCAGGGCGGCAATAAGTGAGCATGTTTCGATGTGCCGTGTCTCTGTGTGCGGTGTGCTGTATCTTTACGTTGTGTACGGCCGCTCTCATTCGCTCGGTATGTCTCGGTGTGTCTGGATATTGATCTTGGACACGCGCGTACTACGGATGGGCGGCCCAAATTTCAATCATAAAACTTTATGCCAAAAACGCTTTTTTCTTTTTTGCGAATATGTTGTATTTAAGAAGGTTAAAATGGGTATGAACTTTAGGCACTTCCCTATAAGTATACATGTATAAAAGTTCATCACTTTATAATTATTTTTGACAGCCAAAGGACGAGATATGCAATTCTTTGTTATTTGTAACTAGATATTACAATTTATTGAAATTAAATGGTACAAAATATATAATTATCCCACTCTCCATTGTATTATTGAGACCAAAGGGCCCCATGAACCTAGAAACGGCACGGACCATTTATCTTACTTATTTATAGTTATTTGTTCTCTTATCAATGTGTTTTATTAAATATTTCGACTCTGGGAGTATTTATCTAAAATTAATATTACTTTATCAATACTCATAATAGTTAGGTGTTTTGTATACGATAACATAAATAATAAATGTTAGAAAGTTAGTTGCTTGATGGTTGCTTCCGAAACAGTTTGTTTAATTTGTACCATGTCTTTAGTATCTGTATTAAATAGTTGCTAAGATATAACGAATTTGGATTTTTGGCGGGCGCGAATAATTCAACATTCCACAGGAACCTGGTTTGTGAAAACGAATTGAAAAACTTCGCATTAGTTTTTAAAATTGGAGGTAACATGCAGACATGAAAAGCAGGTGACTTTTATATACATACTAGCGTACCCGTCTTCCTTTGCTACGTCCCGTCTTCCTTTTATATTGTGGCACCACCAATTGTAAAGTATACGAGTATCTTATTTTTCACGGTGTCCTTATATATCTCAATAATATAGTTACTGAGATACAATTAACTTAGTTTTTCTCTTCTTTTTCCAGTGGATCTTATATCTACCTGTACCCTTTACACGAGGTATGTTCAAAAATTAAGGTGACTTTGTATTTTTAGGAAAATTAATTTATTTATTCATCAATATTTATGTTGTCCCCTTCAAAGTAATCCCCTCAGATACAATACACTTATGCCAATGCTTTTTCCAATCCTCGAAGCGCTACGCCACGGTAATCGTAGAAAACAGTGAGCAAAACTTTGACATTTGATCGAGTTTGGCGTGCTTTTTTCGGTCTTGGCTCACCTGGGCTCTTCCATTGGCTTTGGTTTCGACGTCATAACCATATACCCATGTTTCGTCACCAGTTATGACCCTTTTGAGCAAATCTGGATCGTTGTTGATGTCATTCAATAGCTCCTGAGCTCGATAGCAGAAAATCGCCGAGCACGCAAAACACTTCTAACCGTTATGCATCTCACAAACAAACTAAACATGCTACATAGCTGAATCTGTAAACACATGTTCGTGACGAGTGTACCTATACAACAAAACAAAAAAATCGATAATCGAAAGTACGTTGCCCGCAAAATTTTAAAAGTCACCTTACTTTTTGTACACACCTTGTATATGTAAAAATTTCATTCAGAAGCGTTCACTAGTTTGTGAAATACAATATAACAAATTTATTTTCTCTTTTTGATTTTTATTTGTAGGGGGATCATGCCACATCCAGTGTACCTTATTTGTCCCAATGTCCTTTACACATCCATTTGCGTCAAATAGTCGCTGAGATATAACGAATTTGGATTTTCTCTTATACGACCCTAACCTGCCTATTTATTGTTGAAAATTCCCACAGTTTTTTGTAAGATTGGAGGTAATACTCAGACATGAACGGCAGGCGACTTCAACGTATATATGTATAGATTAATATCAAAAGTAGGTACAGTTATTTTTATTTTTTGTTTTTTGTCTCCTGCACCGATAAGTCAAACTCTTGTTAAATTTTGTGTTTTCGGCAAAAAATAAAAAAAATATGGTTGACTGGTTCTGAAATACCAATCGGGTACTTATGGATATTGCAGTAAGCATTCCTGTGCGCCATTTTAATGATACGTCAACGGTTCGATGAAGCACGCAACTTAATAACCACATATCAGATACAGGGTGTCTCAAAAGAAAGTTCACATTTAAAAAATCGTTAAGAAAAAGTAAATAGTTAATTGAAAAAATGTTTATTACGTATTAAAATACACACTTTGGGAATTTATTTCTTAAAAATGATATTGTCCAAATGCAAACCGTTGCGTTCACGGCATTCATTTAATCGAGCACTAAAATTTCCTGTGACGGCTCCCAGGTAGTCTCCGTGATGGCTGCCATTTCGTGACGGATATTTTCTTTTAATTGCGCCAGGGAAGTCGGTTTGTTGCCTCAAACTTTAAACTAAAGTCCATAGGGGTTACATCGGGACTTCGTGGAGGCCAATTTATGTCACCTCTACTGGAGATCAATATGCCAGGAAAAATTGCATGAACACGTGGTAAAGACCTATAGCACGTGTGTGAAGTTGCTAAAAATGCGGAACAATGATGATCTATGCACGTTTAAAGCAACAGCACGCTTCCGAACACAGACTGAGTAACACTGTCTACGTTTTCGAACATTCTCGAAGTCCTTGTCGCTTGTCGCCCTACAGTCGCTGAATTACCGTTTTTGTAAAACTCACGTACGCACAACGCACGGTCCGCTCCCGAGAAACGCTCCATAGCGTCTAAATTCCCAAAAGATAGGCTACCGATTGACATACCCCACGCGCCCCTCGGAATAGTTGCGTTCACGCAATCAGCAAAACAAATGTGAACTTTCTTTTGAGTATATATATAGCTGGTACCCGGCGTGTTTCTGCCTCTTTCCATTCCTACCGCTGCCTTCCACATCTTCCCCAACACTCCCATTCCCCTTCCCTTTTCCATACCATATACCACATTTCTTCCCTCTGTCTTAAATCTTTTGGGCCGGGAACACTCGCGGGCATTCACAGTGAATCGAATTGTGAATCTAAACCATTCTCGAATCCCCACACAAAAATTTTCATCAAAATTTCTCCAGCTGTTTAGGAGGAGTTCAGTCACGTACACACGCACAGAAGATTTTTATATATAAAGATATTCCTAAACCTAATATATACTTGTATATACCTATGTATACCTAAACCTTCGTCGGGAACGTGTCTGTCTATTTGTGAAAACCAATTAGAAAAAACCGCATTAGTTTTTTAGGTTGGAGATAACATACAGACATGAAAAGCAGGCGACTTCAATTCTGGCAACTCGTAACAGAGTTTTGCTTTAAAATGTATCATTGTTCTTTCTTTTAAAAATTTAAAATTGGTAAGAGCATTTTACTTTACGTTTTAAATACGCGACGTATTAAATTTAATTGGCTGTGGCTGTTTGCTGTGTTTGTTCACTATTATGTCGAAGTGCTTTAAATGCCAAAGCACCAAGGTATGATCTAAAAATAACGGAACTTTTTAGTAATAAAATAAAACAAGCATGGTATTATGATTCAAAGCTAATATTTATTCAAAATGCGATCCATTTAACTCAGAACAACGTTTAGAACGCTCAACCAATTTATTCATAGACTTTTTAAACTCGCTTTTTGGGATGTTCTTTAGCACCTGCTTGTATGGCTGGAGTGTCATCGTAAAAAGCTGCTTTCATTGCAGTTTTAATTTTTGGGAAGAGAAAATATTCGCACGATGAAAGATCAGGCGAATACGGAGGATGATCGATGAGACAAATCTGTTTTTTCATCAAAAATTCATTGACTTTTTTGGTCTTGTGAGGTGGTGCATTATCATGCAATAAAAAAAAGCTGCTTTCCTTCAGAATATTCGTGCCTAACACGTAGAACTCTCGACCAGAAACGTAAAAAACTTATAAATAATATTTTCCATAGTTTGATAGTTTGATCTTCTGCAACAAATTTCTTGTGAACAATACCCTTGGAATCATAGAAAGTTATCAACATTGTCTTGATTCTTGACTACTGAAAACGTAATTTAGTGTTTTTAATTTTTGGCTCGTCTTTTTACTTCCATTCTGCAGATTATCGCTTAGTTTCAGGATCATATTTAAAACACCATCAAGAATCAAGAATCAAGAAAATCTGGGTCATTTTCAGCTGTTGAAAAGATGTCTTTGCAATGCTATACACGAGCGATTTTTTGATCATCATTTAACTGTTGTGAAACAAACTGTGCACACACCTATATTTTACCTAAATCTTCAGTTAATATTTTGTAGATTGTACGGTAATTTAATTCTTCTGCCAGCATTCTCACAGTGAAATTTGCATGGATAGCGATTGTTTCACTTATTTTTTCCACTAACTCAGCACAATGAGATGCTTCGGGTCGTCCAGGATTTGGATCATCATTTAAATCAGCACGACAGTTTTTAAATCGTACAAACCACATGTACGACTCAAACAATCATCATCATAAACATTTCTTAACAATTCGTAAGTCTCAGCCAATTTTTTAAAACAAAATTTAATATTTGCTGATTATGTTTTTACGACTTAACAACAAAATCTGCTGTTATTAAAACGTGTGTCATTTTGTAACCTGTCAAACGATTAGCATGAACTTAGCTACTTTCGAAAGGATAAAAATGTACCTTTCTAACACTGCCAACATCTAAGTGTTCTATGATTCAAATTAAAATTTCGGTTATTTTTAGGTCATCCCTAGCACTATACGCGGTAAAACTGGCATTCGTTGTGATGGCGAATGATCAAAATATATTCATGTGCGAAGATTTACTTATATTCAGAATGTTGACTTGGTACTACGCGTTGTGCAAGAACAAGATAAAGTGAGCGCGCGCCACTTAAGTGAATTGAATCTCGGTACGTTGAGCGTGTAAAAAACCTTGAAGCCTCGCGAGAAGATTTAGTAAAGTTTATGGTGATTTAAAGAGGGTCTCAGACAATTTCGATGAATTGAAACATTTTTTAAATATGTACGTCAGCTACTAATGATAGTGTGTGTAAAGAGATTAAAAACATCGGATCGGAGAGAACAACAATAAAGTTACTCCCGTTGACTTAAAAATTAAAAATGGTTCTGAGAGACAAAACGGTGTCGTAGTTATAGAGGCAGAGAGTAGGGCTGATCGCGAAATAATTAATTCGGTGATTAATGAGAAAATCGGGGATAAATATGATCTGCAAGTGCCTAGTATTCTTAACCCCAGAGTGATATTTGTTGGCATGCAAATTAAGCTTGAAGATAGTGAACTCACCGACTTGATTAAGAAGATTAAGAATTCCTTGAAACTTATAAAGCAGTTTGAAGTTAAAAAACCTATCAGCAATAACTTTAAAGCTATATTTGAAGTAAACCCGTTTGTGTTCGCTAATATCTTAGCGTCCAAAAAATAAATATTTATGGCTCTCATGTTGAGCTTAAACAACAATTTTATTCACAAATGCGTAACAATGACTCGTGCTGTGTTTTAGGTGACTTTAATCTTCCGAACATTAGTTGGATTAATTCAAATGACTCTTTGTTTCTTGAGCCTGTGGGCTTAGATGCTAATTCGACCTGTGTTCTGAGTGGCCTCGTCGATTTTAATTTGAGACAAATTAACAATTTGCGTAACATAAAATACAAGCAGTTGGATTTGGTTTTCGTTGATAGTTTTTGTGCTGGTACCATAAATAGAGTACTTCCTATTTCTATACCCGAGGAATCCTACCATCCAACTTTTGATATAAGTGTTACAATTTCTGATCCGCTAAAACATAATATTTCTTTAATGCCGAAACGATTACTTAAACGTGCAAACTATTCTATTCTCAACAGTCAATTTTTAAATATAAATTGGCTGCCAGTTTACAACGCGACCAATATCAATAGTGCGGTTAATATTTTTAATAAGCTTCTTTATAATGTCTTTGAACATTTTGTTCCGGGAAAGGCTTCGGAATACTCCCGCTATGCTTGCGCACGCAGTGATTTTCTTAAAAGTAATCAAGTTTCTTACGCTAACTATTTGAGTAGTGTGCAGTCTAATATTAAATTGGATCCAAAATCATTTTTCGACTTCGTTAATATTAAACGTAAAACCCGGTAATTTCCATCGTGCATGAACTGTGGCAAAAATTTTGCTAATAATGATCAAGATTTCTCTGATGAATGTGACTTAAACTATCCGCATAATATCCCAGAATCAAACTTTACTTCTGTTCCGTATATTTTAAAACAGTGCATCGAGAAATGAAACGGCTCGATCTAAATTTTTCACCCGGTCCTGATAACATTCCGAAATCTGTATTGAAACATTGCACAGTGGTTTTTTTATGTTTTTTTTTTGTTTTTTTTTTTTTTTGGCATAAATTCGATTTTTTTTATTTCAGAATTTAAAAATTCATGTTGTTTTAATATTCACAATAGTCTAATTAAATTAAAAATATATGAATTTTGGTTTTTACGGTCACACTGATTTATCGGCGAGCTCACAAAGTCAGCTGATTATCGATAACATGCTTATTGCAAAATTGGCGGCAAATATTTCACAATTTTTAGTGTTCACAGTTGCAGTAAAAAATACAAAAATTTAGATTTTTATGATGGAAAATATTAGTGAAGGTAGGTAAAAGTATAGTTTATTAACGTTTTTATCAATGTTGTGTGTTTTTATATGCTTGTATCGTGTTTTGTTTATGTGTATTTTTTCAGTAACCCTAACAAATGTAGATGTGTTTCGTTGAATAATACTTTTCTAGGTCACAGCAGTGCAAAAAGTTTTAAATGGCAAGTTCATAACCTCAATGTTTAGAATAATGTATAAATAGTTTTATTTGCACATTTTTGCACATCTTTGAAAAAATTACCTTTTTCTAGTATAAAACGCATTTGCGCGCGCAGAACTGGTTGACATTTGGAGCAATAATAGCCGCTCAGACGACTCAGTTAAAACTGACATATTGAATATAACGTTAATGAAAACTATACTAGCATTGTAAATAAAAAAGTTGAGACTTTTATCAAATATATTCAAAAGCACTTGCCAGGTTGCTAACGAATTTTGGACAGATTCAAAATTAAACACTCAAATTGGCTGGCTGGTAACATAGTAATAAAAAGTTAAGTATTCTAATGCTAGTAACCGCTTGAAGTTAGCCACGGATCTTGCAGAAGAGAACATTAACTCTTTGCCATTGCTCTTGCATGCTGCTAAAGTTTTAACTAAAAAAAAAATCAACTGAAAAGGCCATGGCTGTTGTTTTAAAAGCAGCTAACAATAGTAACCATATAAATAATATAAAAAGAAAAATTTTGTCTGCTGAACCCACACAAATGTCCACTGACAATGCATTGGCATTTGTATTTTAAAATGGATTTACAAAGAGTCAATATATTAGCTTACAAAGTAGCACAAAAAGACACGGATTTGATATTTACCCGCCTTATGCTGATGTGCTTAGTTCTAATTCGCATCTTCGAATTTGTATTGACAATTTCATATAGAGCTGATCTACAAACTTGGCATGTGAAGGACTGCGATGAACCTCAATTGACGGAACGAAAACTTATTATACAAAAACTAATGATGAAGCAAATGGGGCTCAATGTGGACAAGCCGAGAGCAAATGTCAGCGGCAACTCTAATGACGGCAACACAGCCAGAAGAGCATTTTCTGATGCAGCTTTGCTATCATCTCAATATTAAATATTGACTAAAATATATTACATAGTTTTTATATAATTTCAATTACATTTTCATGCAAGTATGAAATTGACTGAAAAAAGTTAAAAAATAATAAATGAATTCGAGCACAATGATGTTGGTGATTCGCAGGACGAAAAGGGAAATGAAAAGGAGACTAATGAAAATGAAGTTTATTTTTGTTGTGAGTAAAATTGCGTAATCCAACTGACTTAACACTGACTTATAATTTATTTCTTTATATTTGGTTTCAGAACTATATGATTTTAATTTAAAAATATATTTTAATGGTCCAACTAGCATCAATTTCGTCTTATATGGGCGGAGGGGTGGGCGTGGTCGGATCGGTTTGAAAATTATTTCAGATAATTTATATGTCATCACATCCACCTGTACCAGCTCTCTAACTTCATTTTTCGAATTTATGCCAAAAAAAAGCCATAGTGCATTGTCCGGATACTTTGTGCCAACCTCTTACGTTCCTATTTAACCTATCGTTAAAAATCCGTAATGTTGGAAGGATTACTTTATCATTCTACTTCATAAAAAAAGAGATAAATCGAATATATGTAACTATTGTGGTATTGCAAAATTATCCGCCGTTCGTAAATTGTTATTGAAAAAATTATTACATCTTCTGCATTATATTGCTCTAAACATTTCTCCTTTTCCGCATGGCTGTCTCAAGGATCGATCTGTTAATACAAATGTTTTGGAGTTTACTTCGGGATCGATCAGTGCTTTTTCTGATTGCCTGGAGACTGATGTAATTTATACAGATTTTAGTCAAGCATTTGATTGTGTAAATCATAAAATATTGCTTTTTATGTTATACAAAATCGGGTTTCTCTCCAATTTTATTCAATGGATAAAATCTTACCTTTGTGCGCGGAAACAGTGTGTGTAATTTTTAGATCAGCAAATTTTGAAAAGAATTACGTTTCTTCTGGCGTTCCACAAGGTAGTCATTTGGGCCTAGCTATAGCACTATTATTTTAAATTAAAACTGATGTTAAGTAATTGATGCTCTATCAATTTTGAAATCCAAAAATAAATGGATACAGTTTTGTACAAATGTAAAGGGCACCGATTGAAAAGAGATCCACTAAAGAAGTATGTGGCGCCACGCTGCCTATAAGAGAAACACCAAATTTGTTTCTACTCAGCCACTCCTAACACAGATAGACGAGATTTGGTACATATGTAAAGGGCACTGTGGAATATAAGATATATTGGAAAAATAGGTGGTGCCACAATATAAAACAAAGAGGGGACGTAACAACGCACGCCGTGTATGCTAGTATTGCATATAAGTACGCGTACTGAATAAAAAGGATAAAAATTATTTCATCTTTAATAATGAGCGATATGCTTATAGACGCCTTAGGGCCGACTAAACTATTCTCAGTTAAGCGAACAGTGTCCGGTCTTTCATTGCTTTCTGTGCGTTGCAATATTCATCGCAGATAAAGTCAACTATTAATAAGCTAAGCTCAACTCCGTTGTCTGTGTGCGGCGGCTCTAATTCCTGAAGTCACACAGTTCTAAAATTTATTTCCAGTCCGCTACAATAAGATAAAAAATTTAAAAAAAAAATTATTTTTTTTTATTATTTTAATTTAAGTTTTATGAATAGGAGACTCTGTCATATTACCCAAAATTTCAGTACGCCAGTTAGTCATAAATTATCGGAAGTACGACTCAATGAAATTAAGAGTATACAAAAACCATGCAATTAATTTTTCATGCACAGAGACTATATCGATTTGAATAACTTAAATCGACAGAATTTTATCAAACCTTGCATACGAATATTTGTTGGAGTATATGGAGTTTGAGTTTCAACTCTGTCACATATTCAAGGAACTGAGTGATTTGTGAAGGTGCTAACCAAAAAAAAATGAGATTATATTATAACCGTAACTGTAAGTTGGAGAAAACTCATTCGGAGGTAGTTGCATTGTTGGGGACCAAAACCTTAGAAGATGGAAAAATACTGTAAAAAGTTTAACGATTCGATTTTTATTACTAAACGTTGTAGGCCAATCTAACTGATATGTTTGTGGTCGATAGATCGATATCCTAGTATCTTAAAAGGTACTGACTATTTTGTTCTCATTCTTTTTGAGTTTAGTTTTGCTTTCTCTAGATTGAGAAATTTTCTCTCAGACAGACAGACATATGGGTAGTCGGACGGACGGACTTGTGATGTCGCGCTGATCTCGAAAAAACTTTATCGTGCATTTGTAGTTAATATTGAATAACAATTTTTTGAACAAAAACCCAAAAGTAAGATGGGGATTTCAATGGAATCAAAATCAAAAATCATACCGACAAGGGTATCCTGAACGAAAGTCGTCAGAGACTCTACTCGGTTTTTAGAAACATTGCATAAAAACTTAACGACAGACAAACAAACAGACGGTCATGGCATGATCAAAGAGTCTTGTCGAACTGATCAAGAATATTTATACGTACTTTATGTGGTTTTTGTCACCTCCTTTATGCGTTGCAAACTTCATCACAAAATTTATATACTATTTACACTATGTGTGAAAAGCATAAAAAATACAAAATATTGAACAAAACAAATAGATAATGTGTACCAAGAAGAATTACCTAAATCACTCAAACCAAAAAAAAAAAAAAAAAACAAGAAACTTCCGTAGAACGGAAACGTTACAACCCTTCACAACAAATTTTAATTCATTCATTTTGTATTAGTATTACGAGGGCTGCTATTTATATTTCGGGTACTGACAACACTAATGTCAAAAGCTAAAATCTGGCAACACCATAATAAAGTTTGACATTTTTTGGCATAAACGTACTCACAAGGTTTTGATGTACAATTGCTATTTGTTTTGTTTACAGTGAGTTACGAAAAGCAATTTGGCCAAAAAATGTAAATTTCAAGAGAAGGTTTTTTTGGATTATTTTTCACAACTTTCGACGTGGATTATCTCAACAAGAATGTGTTGCAGATTATCATGGCAGATTATCTTGAAATCTTTACTATTCTCTTTATTGTGCAATGAAATGTTTGCTTCGTTTTCAGTTTCCCCATTTTGGTTATTAATGCATTTTGTATTAGTATTATTAGCCTAGTACGGACCTCAGAAGAACTAGTCAAGAAAGCCTATTATTTCTTGAGTTGTGGTGACTATGAATTTTCATTAAAATAAGTTAAGTAGCGTGGACTTCTCAGTCCCAAGTGTTTGTGTATTCAATGAAATAAAATATATTATTAGGTGTAAGAGTAATTTTTTATGATTTTATTTTCTTAGGAACAAGTGGCTGAACGTTTTAATGCGGAAACATAACTGTATCATCCCCCTCTCTCTCTCTCTCTCTCTCTCTCTCTCTCTCTCTCTCTCTCTCTCTCTCTTATTATTCCAACTGTTTTAGCCTCGGTTTTGATAACAGGGCTTTCCCCATGACATTTTTCGATTTAAGTTATAGTAATCTTTCCACTTTTCCTCGCAAGCTACAATAGCAAAAACTCTAGAGTGAAACTGAAGTACAAGTTCGTCTAAAAGTTTGTACAAATTAAATGCCGCATCGTAGATCCCATCTATACAGATAAATAAAATTGGAGTATCTGTTTGTAATATTGAAATAACCGCTTTTTACTAAATGCATGTGGATGTATACACGGTAAGTTACCAAAATAATTTTTTTTTAATTTTCGTCTATCTGTCTGTTTGTTGTTCCTGCGGCTGGACCGTGAGTAACTTAGGCTACTTTTATTTTAGAAGAATCTATTAGAATGTATGTATGTATGTTCCCTATTAACTCCGAAACCGCTCAATATTCAAAATAGTCCCGTGGGTGATCCATGATAATTTTAGTAGAATTGGTGGTAGTGTAATGGAGCATGTGGAAGGTGGGAGGACCACACAATTTCACATAAGCGCTAGCAAGCGAACTAGATGTTGTTCTACTCAACGCTAGATGTCGCACCAGCTGGTCATGAGCTAAAGCAGTCACTGAGCATGAGTTGGTGTCTTTCAAATTTTATTACTACTTTATTATATATAAAATTTATCTTCTTCTTACCGATTTTGATCAAAATTTTGTGTTAATATTCAATTTTTTTTTATATTTTTCTAATTTTTAAAGAATTGGAGGTAGTGTAAAGGAGCATGTGGAAGATTGGGAAGGGGGAAGGAGTGGCAGGGGACAGTGGAGGGTCGCGTACAACGTAGCGGGGACCATCTAGTAAAGTAATATATATGCTAGTATATTCTTTTAGCTTGTTGGCTTTTCGTACCAAAATCAGCATCTTTGAAAAAAGTTGTAGAACAAAAGTTTCATAGTTTTTTGTATACTGAAATCCTGTATCGAAAAATGTTGGTTTTCTAAACAATTGAAACAAAAAAAACACACACACAAACTATTACATTAACTAGACCAAAATATGAAATAACCATAACTTTTGAAAGAGTGGTCCGACATTCTTGTACTCATCTCGATGCCAAAAATCGTCTTTATTATATAAAAAAGTGCAGCCTCACTGAGGTGGGCTTTCGTCACTTGCGTGGAGTACCAATGTCAGCCCCATACAAAACACCATACCACTACGAGTATTAAACATTAAATCAAAATATCGATTGTTGTGAAGGGCATTTAAAATTTCGGTGGAACAAAAGTTAACATATACTAGCTATTTAGTTTATCTTAACTGAGTTGTCAACGTTTAACAAATTCTGAGGCATTCCCAAGGGGGTTTGTTATCAAAAAGAAAAAATTACAAATAGACTATACACCTCCAATGATTGAGAATTTCAGTGTACTTAAACCTTATCAATAATAAAGTAGCCGAACATAAATCTTGCAAGTTGTTAGGTTTTTAAGGTTTAATTTCTGCAATTGAGTGTTCTACTTCTAGATAAAGTGTCTACAATGTATTCGCTCTTGGTATCTGAACAAAATAAGTTCGTAGACGCTTAAGATGACTAGTCGAGCGACACGTCTACTTAAAATCACATTGATCGGTCTTTGTGCGACTGTGCTTATTATACTCCTAGCGTTCTACTATAATAGTGGTGGATATAAGGAAAGAAGCTATTTCGCAGAACGCCAAGCAAGTGGCATACATGGAGACCAATTCTCTGACTATGCAGTGGACGAAGAAACAGGTGGGGTATTTAAAGAAAGAACTTTGAGTGAACATTGATAGAAGTAAGCATTGTGTACGTATCTTCCATAGAGCCATCTACACGGCGATTGCATCAGCTAGTTGCCAAAGAACTGCCTTCATTACCATTAGAAGATCTCTTGGCTAATGAAGGCAAAAAGAATAATCCAAACGACAACTGCACCCAATATCCAGTGCTGGCCGATATTAAATTCCAAAACGACTACTGGCAAGAGGCTTGGAACGGCAATAAGACCTTCCATATTTTCGGTGCTTACTACGACAAGCGTGAGTCTGTAAAAAATGCGCCGCTCGTTCGTATTCTTACAATGATTAATGAAATCAAAAAGAATTACCCCAAGATGTACTGCCAGATGTGGTTCCATGATATAAGAGAACCGCTGGTAGTGCCTGTGTTGGAATATAAGGTAATCTGGTACGAAGCTTGGGGCAACACGCCGCATCATGTCTATCCAACTTTGCTATCTTGCAATATGCCTGAGGGAGCCGATAAATACAGGGTACCAAAGGCGGTATCGCTGGTGGCAAAGGATTGTGAACGGGCAACAAATTACATTCGTGTACACTACGATCTGCCCGATTACAAACCAAATGTTGCACAAAAACAAAATGCCGATGGTGTTAAAGTTCTCCCGACGTGGCAGCCTCCGAAATATGGTGACCGGTTTGCTGTTTGCGTCAAAGCACTCGATTTTCCGTATGTCGATTTATCCGCACGCCTCGTTGAATGGCTGGAGATGATGCGCCTGCTCGGCGCCCAAAAAGTGACAATCTATGAAGGTCAGCTGCATCCGAATATGATTCGCGTGCTGCGACACTACGAAAGTACAACCGGCTTCGTCGATTTGCGAAGTTTCTCGTTGTCACGTGGTGAACCACACACGCCGCGCCATTTCAGCCACTTCGCCATGAAACACGACGGTCTCAATCGCTTGTTACATGAGATGATACCATATAATGATTGTTTCTATCGCAGCCTCTATCGGTATGATTATATTGCCATTTGCGATATTGATGAGGTCATCATGCCATTAGGTAATCTCACCAATTGGACTCAGCTTATTGAGGCTTTGGATCACACACCTGATGCATCATATGATGCGAAAAATGAAAACTGTAAGAGCTGGGTGAGTTATTGTTTTCGAAATATTTACTTTCCTCGTTATCCGAAGAAACCAAAGCGGTTTGCCGATTTGCCGGAACACTTCTATATGCTGCAGCACGTCGAGCGCGTAGCTGAGCATCTCGATTTCAATTCTGCCATAAAATGTCTGCATACGACGAAATACGCGGTCGCACTGCACAACCACTTTCCTTTGGCGTGGACAGGGAGTTGCGGCCCAAAATCGGCGCCTATAAATTTAGGTCAGATGCAGCATTATCGGGAACCAGATATCAAATCGACTTTACTCAATCCGGTAGTAGACGAAAATATTTGGCGCTTTCGAGATGACCTCGTTAATCGTACAACCTCTGTTCTTCGAGAATTGAATTTAGTACACAAAGGCAGTGGATAGAATTCTAAAACATCGCACAGCTACGTACCAGTATATATAGAAATTTTTATTTATTTGAAATCTCTGAATTAACAATGGTGCACTTAATATTGTTTTTGACAAATTTTATTAATTTAAATCAACTTTGGTTGAAGTGATGATTACTGATACTCTGCACACTCACAAAAAAAAAAAAGATGTCTTTTGATGTCAAAGCGTTTTTCAGTAATGTCTGCGGTTGGTTCAACAAATTATAAGTTTTTATCTAGAACAGAAAGTGGATTTGTAATTAAGGGAGTTGAAATACCCAAGGGATATTGGGTCAAGATCAAGAAAATAGGATGAGATTTATTGATATTTTTTACAATGTCATCGCCAAATAGGTTTAGTCCGAGTACCGATTCAATTTTCGTACAAAATTTAAATGAAAAGGATCAATTTGGCTGATTATTTTAATTTTTAAATTTGATATTAGTAGGGTTGCCCATATCACGAGCAGAAAAAACAGTAACTCTGGTCTGGTTTTTTGTTTGCTCAAAAAGATGGCAGAAGAAGTACAATCTGATTTGATAGTTAATTAGGAGAAGAACTCATCGGTCTTTGTATTTGCTGCGGATATGCAAGAAAATACACTTGTAATTGAAATGGCTTGGAACGTTTTGCTGGCGGCCCACCAGTAATTACGTTTTCAAGCATGGTGTTGGTGCTGCAGCATGATGATTCTTGGTAAACTCAATCGGATCATCACGTATGTACTCAGCTGAATCTGCAATAAAAGCATAGTGCGTATATTAATTAAATAAGGATACTCTTAATGATTAAAATGTACTACGGGTTTCCAGCGTTGGCTGCTCTTCATTGTGGATCCGAAAAAAGCCCAAAAATGGAGTGTGCCTTCTCGCAGGGAACTCCTCCACTCCACTCCTTTGCCTGTCTGAAATATATGCATATAACCGTTTACAAATGAACTTTTCCACTGCTACTAAATTAATTTTAATTACTTTTATTTTCGAATGAGGTTGTTAATCTTGGTTCGTACATCAGTCTAACCGCCTAAGAACTCCGACTCCTTCATGCTTGCATGTATTTTTTTTATTTTACCATCTTCTTGCTGCCTTTCATTTTCACTGACTTTGTTAACATTTTCGTTGTGAATGACAAATGTTTAGTGATATAGTGTTGAAAAATAGTAGTGTTGCAAACTATCGAGTGGGAACGTATGAGATAGAAACATCACAAAGCGATGTTGGAATGGATGAGGAAATTTCGGCACGGAAAACCCTTATGCAACATCTTGTCACAAGATGGTAGATGTTCGATGTTGCCGACTGTGAATAGCCTATTATGATGAAGATAAATGATAACCGTTTAAGACGATACTAACAGCATTCAACGAAATAGTCAAAACAATCAAATCTGTCAAATCGGTGCCTTCCATCAATTTGGATTAATTATTTTATTTGTGTGTTTGAATCCATTGGAATACCTTAATTTTATTTATGCAGGGTTTTAGTACACAAGAAGCTAAGCAACTGCGGTTTCATTCAGTTTGAATTTTTTTTTGAAATATTTGTTGTAATAATGAAAATTTTTATTATTGCCTATATAATGTACGAGTATATATATATGAATTTTAGCAGTTTCAAGTTCACTATACATTCAGACATATTTTGAGTCAAAGAGAAGAGAGAATAATAACAAAACTTTTTGTTGCTCTGAAAACTGTTTAAGACGCATAAACATGTGCTTCGAACTTAGCTACAAGTTCTCATCATTATACGCAAATAGGAAAGTTGTTATGCTAGATTGCTTTGTACAAAAGCACAATATAAATTCTACGCATAAAATAGAGGTAAAGAATTAGGATTCTGGTAACTGGAGCTCTTACCAGATACTAATACTACTAGTGGGCCCTGGTTCAAACATAGATGCTTTTCAGAGGTATTTAAATAATGAAATTTAGCCATATACAGAGCTTAACTCTACTGAAGATATAAATGTCGCACTAAACATATTCACCAACAGCAGATAAATCTCATCGATGTATTTCCAAACCTCTAAAACATGACTGTGGTATGTAATCACGCAGTAAGTACGAAGCATCGATTAAGAGCTATATTTACACATGCACCACATCATGGACAAGTTGAAATGACTGAGGGCTGCTTTTGAACTTAAAGAAGCACTACAGCAACAGTGTTCAAATTTTATCGACAATATGCTGGAGAATATGTACACAGACAAGGACGCAGCATTCTCACTAAGGAAGTCAACTCGAAAAACCAAGCGCCAACCATTGCGTCAATCTCCACTGCAGAATTCTAGTGGGAGATGGTGTCGACTCCAAGCAGGCTGACATATTCACACAACACATCGCCGAGCGATTCTGGCCCTTTAATCATTCTTTATCATTCTTTATCTTCTTTGAAGTATCTTTAAAATCTCCTCCTCAGATAGACATTCCCATTGCACCCATCACCTTGAATAGAAGAATAAAGTTCGCATCTCTTCTTGGTTACACTATTTAATGCAGTACTAAAAGTTCAACACTTTCCTACGAGTTGAAAAGCTGCGGCGATCAGAATGATTCACAAATCCGATATACCGGAAAGATTCATACCGGACGAACAGTGTTCTTCCATCGCTTTCGAAGATTTGGCAGAGACCAGACCGGTTTTCGTTCAGAATATGGAACACCTCCACAGAGATGTCAATAGTATTTTAGAGGCATTTGACAGTAACTGCATTCTGAATCTTATTCTAGGCAAATGTCTTACCTTCAGAGACTATATCTTTGCTACATTTCAAACCTGCAGAACCAGAATGCGCCAACTTCAATGGCTCGCAAAATCAGTCGATACGCAAGGCCATGGGTTGTCCTGAGTATATTAATAGCTAAAAACTGCACAGAAACCTCAACATTCGCTTCGTGGAGGATCAGGTCTGTCTTTTCACCAAAGCCTAATCACCAAAACCGCGTTGTTAGAGCTCTGGAAGCACCCATTAATCACCTCAAACGCCGCCATTTGGTCACCTTAAATTTTAGTAACCCACGCTTACTAGTTGGATGTAACATCTAATTGCGTTTTACTACTAGTATAATATTGTATATAACAATATATTAAAGTAATAATGTTCTTCTAACGTTAACGTTAACTTCGGTTGTACCGAAGCTCCGATACCATTCACACGAAATTTTGAATCGTATTGTAAAACATAAACGTGGTGTGTTTAAATGGGGACTACTCCAAAAAGTGAGTGGTACACGCCCAATACTACAGTCATACGGACGGACAGATAGACAGGCAGACTGACGGACTGACGGACAGACAGGCGGACATAGCTAGATCGACTCGTCTCGTCGAGCTGATCAAGAATATATGTACTCTATGGGGTCTACGATGCCTCCTTCAATGCATTAAAAACTTTCAGACAAACTGATAACTCCATTTCACACTATGTGTGAATTGTATCAAAATTATAATTTGTCGTAAAATAAAAAACTTATAACGATTTCAAAGCATAACGTCGTTTTTGCGCCACACTGTGTATGTAGTTTCCATTGAATCAGTTCTTTGAAAGGGGTTATCGATACAACCACACAATATCGATGGAATGCACGGGAGTGCTTGTTATTTTTATAAGTAGTAGAGCAAGTAAGTTTGCAACTGACGCCATTTAATGCTTTTATACTTGTATAAGCATAACACATATTATTTTGCTGCAGCAACCAATTTATACCAATGAAATCTGTTTACAGAGATATTTTGTAATGTTATACAATGCAATAATAAACGGTTGCCTAGAAACATCTCATGGAAAGGCAAGCAAATATAGGAATATAAATAGGAAGACAATTGGATGTTATAATAATGTAACAACTACAAAACAAATATTTTGAATTCCATTAAAATACGAAACTCTTACAAAATTTATTATTTATAGAAAATTCGTTTTATTTAAAGCTTGAAAGAAAGATAAATAGTTCAAAATTAAATATAGAAAATCGATATATGAGATATTCGACAGTAAAATAAAGTGCACGAAAAATGTTTCACAACCAACAACAATTTCCATTCAAAAATTATGCACTACTTTGCTCGACTCAGACCCTTGACCAACAACACTGGCCTACATGAGTTTTGCGAATAAGATGGGACAAAGTGACCATGCGTAGGGCGTTTTTGAAAGGGCTTGTTTCAGCCTTTAATTTCTGATAATAGCGAAGTTTATATCACGTCAAGATTTTGCCCCACGAATTTTCAAAAACTGCCAAAAACGCTCTGTTTAGGGTTTCAACCCCTATTTTCTCGAAAACGTGGCGCGATGGATGGTTTTTCGTGTTCAGCATGAAAAATCCATTCGGAAACACTAGGTCATATCTTATTCGCATTCAAAAAATTGGAATTTGCAGTGCAGTGTAATTGCTTTGCATCGGTGCAAAACCAGTGATACAAGCGCGAAGTTTGGTATTTTTTATTTTTTTTTGGTATTTTATTGTGGGAACAATAACTTCTCGTCGATGGCGGCAAGAACCTGATCTTGATTTCCTTATCGGCAAATTGTGTAAATCAAAATGTAGTTTGCATAGTCTCAATAAATTATATTCTTGAATAGTTTTATTCACTTTATACATCAATAATTTGTCTTTAATGGTTTGCTGTAGCATTTTCCTCACAAAATATTATAGTAACAAATAAACAACCAAACCGAAGTCTCAAATAAATGATTGTGCAAAGTTACGGCACATATTTTTTTTGCACAAGTGTGCTCACGACTCCGTTTGTGCACTTTTGCATTTTTGTGCTGTTGTAGACATCCAAAAACAGCAACATCAGCAGAAACGGTTAGAAAGGTGTAGGCCAGAATTCAACGTTATCCACGACAAAGCACAGAGCAATCGGCGATAAATTCGACAACTCGACAACAAGAGGCAGTTCGCCTAGTAAGAGCAACGGTGTTAAAACATTTGCACGTTAGTGGCGAGCTGGAAAATTTTACGGTTCAGCAATATGTAAAGTGCAAATGTATGGTTAAAGTGCAAATCAAAAGAATATTAAGACGAATTGCTCTGTGAAAGCAAGCCCCTGCATCAGTGATTGTTTGGGCCGCGGTAACTGCCACTGGACACTCACCACTCGTATTCATTGAACAGGGCGTAAAGGTAACTCAACAAATCTACCGTGAAAAGATTTTGAACAATGCTTTGTTACCTTGGTCACGTAAACAATTCGGCAGAAACTATTTGATGTTTCACCATCCCATAAAGCCAAAGAAACCCAACGTTTTTTTCAACATAATGTTCCCAGCTTCATTTCTTCTGAAGGGCAAAGTATCAACTAAAAAAATATGCGACGATCAACGCCTTACATACGAAGAGCCGAAGAGCCTTCCCGAACAAACTCGATGCTATTATCCGCGCTAAAGGTGGCTACATCGAACAATAACATATTTTATATTGACAAAATTGCAGTATTTTTAATTGGTAGCACTTCAAGCCTCGACTCCAATATATTCCATATATGTCTCTCTGTTCTTGACTCACCAATTTTAGCTTTCAAATAATCGAATCTTGATTTTGTGGTACGATTTTGATGTAACACGTTCAGGGGAAATGCTGAACTATTTCAAAAAGTGGGCGGGCCACGCCTTATTGTCTATGTATGGTCAATCTTGATACTCTATTAAACTACAATAAAAAGAAGTATATGTGCAAAATTTCAACTGGATAGCATAAAAATTGGTCCCCAAAAAATGCACAACAACATACAGACGGACAGACGGAGAGGCAGACAGACGGACATGGCTAGATCGATTCGTCTCTTCGAGCTGATCAAGAATATATGTACTCTATGGGGTCTACGATGGCTTCTTTAATGCGTTACAAACTTTCAGACAAACTGATAATACCATTTCACACTAGTATGTGTGAATGGTATAAAAAACAGAGCGTTTCTAACCCTAGTGCAAGTGTAATGGTGACTCCAGCAATCAGTTTTGCTCAAATGGCCAGTGGAAATAAGTCTAAACCTGTTAACACCCCCGCCACCACATCTAATCCCCAAGTTAATCCATCCAATTCCTCATATTTTGTTCAATCCGAAATACAACTCCAACCTCCTACTACCACTCCAGTACCCACTGCCCCAACATCCACCACACAAGATTCCCTACCTTCCTACCCAGCACCACAGTTACATGAACATAATTATATGCAGGAACTAAAACTTATGATGAAACAACTGATGCAACATATGTCATCCATCCTTAATGTAATTACACTTTTAGTATCCAAGCTTAGTTCATAGACAAGTCATCAAATTGTCTACGAATTATATTTTGGAAAGCAAACGGGTTGAGGCAACATATTCTGCAATTAAAACACTTTCTTCATGAAAATAATATTGATCTGGCACTTATATCAGAAACTCACCTTACATTAAAACATTTTGTGAAAATATCAGGGTATACTTTGTATAATACAAATCACCCAGACGCCACAGGACGTGGGAGCTCAGCAATAATAATAAAAAACAAAATTAAATGCTCTGCAATTGAGAAGTATGACTATGATTTATTCAAGCCACCACTATTCATTTACATGATCTGAACGGACCTCTGACCATTTCAGCTTTGTATAGTCCACCACGGCATAAAATGACATTAGCTCAATACAATAACTATTTTAAATGTTAGGAGCAAGATTTCTAGCCGCCGGTGATTTTAACACAAAACACATGTCTTGGGGTTCTAGACTTACAAATAAGAAAGGTGAAATACTTCTGGAATCAATTCAGAGTAATGGATGCAAATACCTATCAACAAACCTACTTACTGGCCCACAGACCCTTATAAAGTGCCAGATCTAATTGACTTTTGTGTTATTAAAAACATAAATATTAAACACTTTAATATAAGATCCCGCTTGGAGTTGTCCTCCGACCACCTCCCAATACAACTCGATTACTTTTCTACACTTGATTCAAATAAGCCGACGCCTTCTCTTTATAACTCAAAAACAGATTGGCAAGCCTACAAAGAATTATTAAATATATACTTACGATCGGACAATCCATTGAAATCTCCAGATGATATTGAAAGTTCCCTGATATACTTTAAGCTGCAATGAATTCTACTCCAGTCTTATTTCGAAAGTACACTGCTTTATACCCGCCTCGATTCGTAATCAAATCGATAGAAAGAGAGAACTTAGTAAAATCTGGCAAGTTTCAAAATGTCCTAAAGACAAAGCAAAGCATATTCGAGCAATTAAGAAGTTAAAAGAAGCACTAAATATAAACAAAAATAAAAATGTTGAAAAATTGTTGGCCTATTTAACCCCAACCTTAGATACTAATTATTCCCTTTGGAAGGTCAGTAAAAAACTAAGAGCAACCAAAGCACCCAACCCTCCCTTAATACCACGCAATGTGAACAATCTCGTTGCGGAACATAGAAAGGCAAAATGGCTAGAGCACTTGGATAATTGTGACTCGGATTTGCGAAGTCTGTGGAACACCATTAAAAAGATATCTGGTGTACCGCGGAATAGAACTCTTTCATCTGTCACATTTGATGGAGTGCAAATAGGATCGTCAAAAAAATGTGCCACCTATTTCTGCACACAGTTCGTTCAACACCCTTCTCAGCAGAATAGGTTAAAGCGTAAATCCATACGTCATATTAGAAGGAAAAAAAGACATGAAGATTTGGTGGATTTTACATGTGAGGAGGTTCTCGCTGCTATAGGGAAAGCAAAATCATCCAAGGCACTCGGCCCAGACGGCATTTCAATGCTGATGCTGAAGTACCTTGGGCCTATAGCGGTAGAATACCTCACGCACGTGTTAAACCTATCCATTTCCCAGTTAATTGTCCTTGATGTATGGAAGGTAGCAAGGATTATACCTCTCTTAAAACCTGGCAGTGAAGCTGATCTTAGTTCCTCTTATAGGCCATTATTACTTCCTTCAATGACAGAACACTGCCTTCTAGCAGATCATCAGCACGGTTTTAGGAAAGGTCGTGGTACAACTTCAGTACTAAGCGAAATCACTACTTTTATTGCTGATGGACTTAATAAGCCGAGGCCATGCGAACGTACAGTGATGGTGGCTCTAGACTTGAACAAGGCATTTGACACAGTTTATCATGCAATCTTGTTTCAAGACCTGGACTCCACCTCACTACCCGATAAAACGAAACGCTGGCTGTTGAACTATCTTAATGGTAGAAGGGCATACGTTGAGTTCAGGGGTGTGAGGTCGGGTTATCGTAAGTTAAAGATGGGTGTTCCACAGGGTGGGGTTCTCTCTCCTCTTCTGTTCAACCTTTATTTGGCAAAGATGCCCCTTCCCCCTCCCCATATAAAACTAGTGACCTATGCAGATGATTGTTCTGTTTTAGCATCGGGCGTGAATGTAGATGATATCTGTGCGAGAATTAATATTTATTTGGATAATTTATTAAATTTTTTCAACGATCGCATCTTTAGGCTTTCAACTTATAAGTCATCTGCTTCCATTTTCTTCCTGGACTAAGATGAGAATGGAACTAGATGTCTTTGTTGGAGGTCTAAGGGTTCCTACTGTCCAGTACCCGATGATATTGGGAACTACATTTGACCCATTGCTTAGATTCTCGGCTCATGCCACCAAGACAAATAACCGTCTTAAGTCGAGAAACAAAGTGTTGAAAGCGCTTGCCGGATCTTCTTGGGGTAAGGACAAGACGACTATAATAACAACTTATAAAGCTATTGGACGTTCAGTCCTAAGTTATGCTGCTTGTGTATGGACCCCTTTCCTGAGTAAGACTCAATGGCAAAGCCTGCAAAGAAGTCAGAATAGTGCGCTGAGGACTGCCACTGGTTGTTTGCAAATGACCCATGAGGATCATTTGCACAATGAAGCGATGATACTTTCTGTTCATCAACATAATGAGCTGCTTTCGAAGCAGTTCTTGTTGGGTGCGTACAGAGGTGATCAACCGAACCATGGCACCCTACTACATCAGCGCCTACCCGAATAAGATCGGATATCAGGATATATAAGTCGAGCATAAATCGCTTTACCACTGATAGCAACATTGAGGAGTATGAGTATACTGAGGAATGCATAAAGATGCAACTGAACATGCCATTCGCTCGTTTAAGGACAATATTATATTATGTGGAAGACCTCCGCCTATTCATGAGAGCGAAAAACATCTCCCTCGTAGCACCAGGACAAAACTTGCACAGTTAAGATCCGGATGGAGCGTTATGCTCGAGTGCTACAGGGAAAGAATTGGGATAAGCAATACTAATTGCTGCCCTGATTGCGGTCAATCACCGCATGATACTATTCATTTGTTCAATTGCCCGTCCCATCCGACACAATTGAGCCCTTTAGACCTCTGGTTACGACCAGAGGATTTTGCTTTTTTCCTAGACCTTGACACCTGAGGTTGCATTTCGGTCTGTCTTTCTCTTACTTTCACAATTATTGCTTTGCACTACTACATTCATTTCATATATAATAAATTGTGTATATATAATTTCCTGATACAGCTCACAAGAAGCTGTTAAAACAACAACCCTCCCTTAAAACGAACAGATGGTACCTGGGCAAAGACAGGGTACGACAAGTCGACAGGTTTAGCTGACTTTTATCAAAACACACTTACTAGATACTACAGTAAAGTGGTTTGACATGTGGGCTATAAAAATTAATGAAAACAAGACCACGCAAGTTATCTTCACAACCCATCCCTCTTAAAATAAATAATGTAGACATACCTATTGAAAAGTCGGCCAAATACTTAGGAATTCACCTAGACCATAAACTGACTTGGAAATTACACATAGAGAAAAAACGAAACCATATCAAAGAAAAATAACGACAATTGTACTAGCTCATAAATAAAAAATCTAAACTATCCAATAAATTACTGCTATACAAAAGCATCATAAAACTAATTTCGACTTATGGTCTTCAAGTCTGGGGCACATCTAAGACATCTAACATCAACCTTATTCAAAGGCAACAGTCTAAAATACTTCGACAAATTACCAAGGCCGATATACACAGAGATGTTAAAATACCCACTATCAAAAAGGAAATAGTAGCAATTAGCAACACTCCAACACTGAGATGAATAACTTACCCATCATGGAATTAACAACAAGACGACGCCTTAAGAGGATCCGACCAGCTGATCTGCCAAATTATTTATAGACATACATATTATCTTATTATAGCTTATCTTGTTATGCAAGCAAATTATTGCTAAACTATTTGGAGTGAACGTTACGTTAGTATTAGCTGCTTGTAGTATAATTTCTTGTACAACACATAGGTGAAAAATTTATTATAAATACTATTATAATTAGTTGAAACTGTTCTTCATAATTATTTTTATCCCTTACTCTATATGATGAAATGTACAAAATGTTTCTTTTTTAGACAGACGTATATTTCATGGGAAATAAAAAAAAAAGCTGCTTCTTCTTTGCTGATAAAGGAGGTTTTCATGTCAGCCATCTATTAAAATGTAAACCAAGTTTGTTTGATGCAGCTACTCATTGGTATGATATTTTGGGTAACTGCACAACAATCGCATTTCCGGAGAGGAAAGGTGCCATACTCTTAAGTAGAATATTTAAGGTAACACAGATATTCCGTTTTTTAGCCCAGACCTTGAAAGCATCATGTTGCACCTGAATTAGGCTAAACACAAATGCTGAAGATTTGTCCGAAGCCAATAATGACTTTCAGCATATACAGTGTTTGTAAATATAGACTGGATATGAGGCGACATCAATTTCGTGCTCACCGGGTGTGTGAGTTAAAAAATTATCATTGTGACGGAAAATACTCGAAAACTACTACAAACTTTATGTTTAATAAGCTATTTTTAATTTAATGTTGGATCGTATTTATTTTAAGTATGCGCACATTTCGATTAAGAAATATTTGTACACAACTTTAAATTTAAGTGATACACACTTCATTTAGAAATTAAAAATGATAATATTTCATTTAAATATTTTTCATCTTTAATTTTAAAATTTTCTGGATAGCTGGATGGCTGTTTTAACGAGCAAGAGGCGTCAGTTTGTCATAGTAGCATGTATGCTTCGACAAGCTGGCGGATGCTTTAACAAACTAGCGATGCGTCAGTATGAAATTTCAATTTAATATAATACATATTTAAATTTACTATGGGCACACTTTAAGTTTCATTTTCATTGCTATTACAGCATGACACATTACGATACATAGATTGTTCATACTGAAAAGTGACAAATCAAAAGTATTAATACGCAGGAAACTAAAATCTGCTACTGTCTAGTTAACTGCCTTAATATATTTGAATTAAATTTCAAGATAATTGAAATTAATTTGAATTAAATATGGCAAAAACTTTATTACAAATATTTAAACTAAATATGAATAACAGTTAAAATAAACATGGAATTTGAATTAAATATGGAAACCTTTCACATATTTCAATTAAATATGACCATAAATTAAATCAAATGTGTATGTCCTTTGATTTAATATGATAACTATTTAAATCAACTATGTTAATGGTAGACTTAAATTTAAAGCGTACTCACTTTTAATTAAATATTTCACCCTCTGGTGCAAAACCATTGGTAGAAATTGTTAAATCAAAGTGTAAATAGTTAGATTTGCTACGTTTTCTTTCTGTATGTATAAAACAAAAGCGTCAAATAAAAAAGTTGACTGCTTGGAGGTAAAGGTAAATACTTAATTTGTGCAATCAGTCCAAAATCTAGGAATACACACAGACAATTAACTATAAAAATAGAAAAAGCATTCATGATGCAGAATGACATGATATTAATTGATTTTAGATGACATATGAAATGAAATGATTATTTGGAAAAATGAATTAATGCGGTGCTATTTACCATAGACGGTTTGGCTGATCCAACGGGTGAATTCTGTTGAGCCAGATCGTTTGGATGGAAGTTCAGTCTATCAAGATAGTTGTTGCTATGTCGAACAATTTCCGCTGCAACAGTTGGTAGTCTTAGATCTCTGTGTATCTTATCGTTTCGAACATACCAAGAAGCGTCAGTGATCTTACGGAGTGTAATGTTTTGGTATCTCTGTAAGATGTTAATGATTGACTTAGCCGCAGTTCCCCACAGCTGTATTCCATATATCCACACTGGCTTCAGGACTGCTTTGTAGAGCCTTATTTTGTTTTCTAGACTGACCTTAGAACGGGGACCAAGTCACCAGAACATGCGCTGTGTTTTAATGTTCAGTCGTTTTCTTTTTGATTTTATGTGATTTTTCAGTCAGTATTTTGTCTAATATCACGCCTAGATATTTTATAGCGTCGCACAAAGGAATAAATATATTATTAAAACTAATTCGAGGACTAGAACTTCTTCTGAGCGTAAATAGTATGTGTGCTGATTTTTCTGCATTTACTGCTATATTCCATTTTTTTATCCATGTTTCTATACGATGCAGTTGAAGTTTTAATAGACGTGTTGCTGCAGTGGCAGAATTTTCTCTAGCAGTATCATCCGCATATGTAGATAATTTTACTTAAACGCAGTTTGTAACAGGCATATCTGCAGTATAAATATAAAGCGTGTAAATGCACTGCCTTGAGGAACTCCAGAGTGTATAGCTTTTATGGACGAATGAGTAATCTTCACATCTTACGTAAAAATATCTCTCGGTCAAATAAGATCGAAGGAAATGGAATTGAGGTGTTGGTAATGACTGCTTTATCTTAAAAAGAAGTCCCTTGTTCCAAGCACGATCGAATGCTTGCTTTACATCAAGAAATTCTGCTGCGCAATATTGTTTGCATTCAAATGCTGTTTGTATTTCTGCTGCCATCGTATTGCATTGATTTTTTCCGGTGCGCCATGTCTTCGCCGAAACCCGAACTGATGATTTGGAAGTATAACGCAATTAAGTAGTGGAAGCATTCTTCGAGCAAATATTCTTTCAAATATTTTCGAAAATATTCCCAGCAGACTTATTGGTCGATATGAAGATACTTCAGTTTCAGGTTTGCCAGGCTTTGAGATTGGTATTATCTCCGCACATTTCCATTGGCTGGGGAAATATCTATGCCTAAAGCATACGTTGAAGATGAGAACAAGCAGAAGATGGACTTTTTTTGGGAAGCGCTTTTATAGTTGTCGCATCTATTCCATCATATCCTTTCGATTTGTTTGCATCAATTGATTTTATTTAAGCTTGAACCTCCGAAATAATCCAAATAATCCTATCAAATCAAAACACCAGCCAGTTGCAGATTGCGTAGAAAAACATGGATGAAACGAACTAAATTTACTTTAATTAGTTTAAGTACTATTGGATGGAGGTAAACATTTTATGACAGGCATGTTAAATTAATTGCTTAGTGAAGAGCCATATTTCTGTTTCATGAGGTCAGCCAGAGCCACAATTGAACACATAATAATGTGAGAGACAAATAATACAATAGTTACATAAGCACTTAACACTTTTATAATATGTGTACAATTGGTTCCTTCAATCAGGAAGGTGCAGAGATACTCTTGTAGGCCTTTATAATCTTGTAAAACTGATTAAGTGGGAGACGTAGTTAATACAACAAAAAGCCACATTCGCATCACCATTGCTAAATGACTTAACTCTATTTATAACATCAATTAGCTGCGTTTCACCAAATACTTGTGCAAATATGCAGCATTAAGGCAACGCCAACGCAATTTGCTATTTGTAACCTACATCTGCACATACAAACTCGCATAATTTGGTCGGTCAACTCACATACCTTAGTCAGAAATCGATACACATCGTTTGTGGATGCTATTATCTCCTTCTGACATCTAAAATATTCGTTTAAGTGTCTTGCACAGCATTATTACTCACAAGCCGAATATAAGCAATGAAACACCATCTCATGTTTCTGTTACAAATGTGGAACCGAAACTTTGACCCTAAATGTTTGTACATTTTAGCTGCCAGAGCCCTTGTCAAAGAGCTTCGCACGCCGTCCATACGCTATCTAATGAATAAGAAGTTAATGAAGCCACCAAATGATTGTCCTACCTACTCGTTGGAGATCGACCTATATGAGGCTGGCACGTTCTAGTGTGTTACTTTTGTGCCAAGCGGTAGCAAATACTGATTTTTTTTATGGAAAGAGAAGTCTGGAATATTATTAATGAAATTGTTAATGTCCTCGAATCATCTAAAATTACAATTAAATTAAATTAAACTTCAAAGTGAGCAGTTAGTTTTGGGCGACTTTTACACTATTTGGCTATATTGTAAACTATTTAGCTTCATTGTATCTTTTAGTCTCTGAATTAGAAACACGTGGGTATAATCTATACGAGAATAGTGCCTTTTTAGGTGTCATGTTTTTAGATCCTCGATATAATGTAAAGCCAACTGGAAAGTATTTGTATAGCAGCTTTGACAGATTTATATTCCAGGGTTTTATCTGTTGCTGGAAAAGTACAAGTGCAAGAGAGTAGTGGTAGCTCAAGTAATTTATCTGGAACTGGAGACAAACATGAATATGTTTGCATACATGAATATGTTTAATAAGCAACGCGAAGATACAAAAAGGAATATATTTTCAAAAAATAATCTATTAGCTTCAAATAAGGTTTTCTCAGACTAAAACGATTAAGTAACAAAGTAAATGTACTGAAATGGTGGTAAGAAAATTTCGTAGAACAATTTGAATTGTCAAAAGTTACTCTCGCAGTTTCAGCTACGCAAGAAAACGTAGAGCATTTATTTTCAGGCGTCAAGTTTATTATGAATCCGCTTAGGAATTGGCTGGATGCATAAACTCTGAATGTCATAATGCTTTTAAGATGTAATTACATTTATACAAGAAGAAACTTTAACTTCGACTGAAGTTTCAATACTCTTCACACGTATTAAACGAATTACTGCAAAGGCCGTTGGGCTTATGAGGGCAATCTCTAAAAGTAGGCGAGACACGCCTATTATATGATGCTTCCGTGTAAGAAGCCTCCATATAGAATTCCAAAGTTGATATTGACTGTAATGAAAAAGTGTTTGTGATCTACGATGCCTCGATTAATACGTTACAAAGTCCGTATTATGATACTATTTACACTATGTGTGAAACGTATTAAAATTTAAGTGTGTTTGTATTTATATACTTTCTCTTGAAAAAATAATAGTTTATTAAAGCTCAATATTGAAATCAATGAACATTTTTGATAACGAAAAAACTACATATAAAAAAACGATGTCAAACAACAATCAAAAATTTTTGGCACAAACTGTTTTTCATCGAGTACTCAGATAACAAAAATGTTTGCTACCGCAAATACTTCATATACTCAAGAAGCAGGTGACAAAGAGTGTGACTTGTTCCATTTCCATCAGAAAAACCAAAGAAAAATCAATATGTGGACTTTTCACCTAATATATATCTGATTTTATAAAATTCACAAAAGTATTCGTTGGGTTTGTATGGGAGCTACCCCAAAAAATGGGAGGGACACGCCAATTAGTCTATGTATTTTAAACGGCTGTTCATAAAAAGGCACCACATCGCATTTCAACCTAATATTGACTTTAACAAAGAAGTTTTTCATACAGAGCTCAAAAGGGGGCAGTGGGTTTGTATGGGAGCTACCCCATAGTCAATGGGCGTGGCGAGTCAATCTTGACACTCTATTAAACTACAATAAATAAAAGTGTGTGTGGAAATTTTCAACTGGATAGCATAAAAATTGGTCCCCAAAAAATGCACAACAACATACAGACAGACGGACATGGCTAGATCGACTCGTCTCGTCGAGCTAATCAAGAATATATATACATTATGGGGTCTACGATGCCTCCTGTAATGCGTTACAAACTTTTAGACAAACTGAACTATATGTGGATGGTATAAAAGAAAGTTGACTTCTTATTTTTCTCGAAAAATATTTATTTATCAATATCTATTTTATCACCTTGAAAGTAATCCCCCTCAGATATATTACACTTGTGCCAGCGCTTTTTCCAAACCTTGATTATAGCCTTTTTAGTATAGCCTTGAACTCTTCCAGCGATCCGGTCCTTATCTTCTCAAAACACCGTTCTTTTATAGGTCTTTTCAGTGTTGGGAATAGAAAAAAGTCGAAAAAGCAGTTGAATACTGTGGCTGAGGCATGATTAAGGAATTGTTTTTGGCCAAAAATTCACCAACAAGCAAGGATGTGTGAGCAGGAGCATTATCGTGATGCAAAAGCCATGAATTGTTTTGCCACAAATTCGGGCGTTTTCTTCGTATTGCTTTAAAAAATGTGTGCATAACTTCAAGGTCGTCGAGTTCTTGCCAGAAGATCGCACGATCAATAAGGATATTGATCGTGCGATCTTCTGGCAAGAACTCGCCATGCACCACGCCATTGTAATAGAAGAAAAAGGTGAGCAAAACCTTCACATTTGTACGAATTTGGCATGATTTTTTCGGTTTTGGCTCTCTGGCCGCTTCGATTGGGATGAGTGGGTTTTGGTTTCGACGTCATAATCATATGAGAAAATCTAGATAGTCGGCATTCTACTGGTCCCGTGAGATGCTCATGCGATTGTTCCTTTAGTCAAAACTTAGCAATTTGCCCAAAACATCCAAAAAAAATTACACGACATGAACCAATCGATATGCCGAAATCCTCAGCAACTTCTTTAATGGTGATTCAACGATTTTCTTCGCTTGCTGGCGTACTGGGTCGTCCATGGCGGACATCGTCATTAATTTTTCGGCCTTCTGTGAAGGGCTTGTATCACTTATAAACATTTTATTTTGCTCGAACTAAAACCGCCAAATGGCACAGTCAAAATTTTAAGTGCATTGAAGTAATTTTTCACACGAAATTTAATCAGAAACTTGCCAAACACACCAAAAAAACACGTCTAACCTTTATATCTTTCGAAATCAAACCCAAAAATGAAAAATGGCTGATCTTATAAACTTTTTTTTCTGCAAACACGTTTACGAAAATAATAATATTTACACTAAAGTATGTCTATCTACTCATTATCTCTTTAATTTTCATAGTTAGCTCTACCAAACCATACGGAAATCTTTCTGCGCAGGATTCACCAGCAACAAAAAGTAATCATTAAATATTGTGCATATTGCTTATTTCAGGAGATAGCAGGAAAATCAATATTTTAATAGATTCAGATCTATACATCATGCTTTAAATTTCGATCACGTAACGGTAAAATTAATATATTAATGACTTATTTCCTACCCTATTATGGATGGGTATATTAATTAACTTATAATTTATGTCCCTTCATACAAACATATATTTTTTTTTTTTTTGTACGATATAACCCGGATATAATTGTAAAATCGATCAAACTAAATTTTACTTTTTCTTTTTTATTACTCCGATAATTTTTGCTATTGAATTCATATCAAACGAAATATTTATCTATATATGTAAAAATGGAAGTACCCGCTCAACCAAATTTTGTGGCAATATTCAAAATAGTCCCTTGGGTAATACTATGAAGTTTAGTGACGATTGGATAAACTGAAATTTTTTTGGATTTTTTAGATTTTACTTCCATTTTTTTTTCAATATTAAGGAGCATGTGGAAGGTGGTGAAGGGGGGAGGAGTGGAAGCGGGAAAGGAGTGGCAGGGGAAAGGGGAGGGCCGCGTACAACGTCGCGGGGACCTGCTAGTCTATAATAAAATGGAGCTCGGGTTTCAATATTAACAGTTTATTCATTATGAATACTTATATAGGATGTCTCAGGATTTGTGCCGGATTTGATTTTTAAATAAAAAACTGTTGTTTTTTTTAAATTTATCAAACTTTTATTGAATCATAACATAGACATCATGAGGTTATGTATGGAATAACACATCGGGTAAATAACTCATCGGGCATTGTTAAAAAACAGCAAGAAGGAAATTCCGTTCTTTTCGTGAAGTTTTCCAAAACCGTTTTGCATACGTAAATGTTGCGGTATTTCATTGATGCAAGTAAAATTGTCGCATTTGGGGCTCCGAAAATCCACGAGTGATTTGTGACAAACAAATGCATCACAGCGTGTCACTGTTTGGTGTGGATTTTGGGCTGGAGGCATCTTCGGTCCATTTTTCTTCTAAAATGAGGCAGGTCAAACACAAACCGTGAATGGTGTTCGTTATCGTGAAATGTTAACCAGTTTTTTTTGCCCAAAATTGAAGATATTGATGTGGAGGACATGTGGTTTCAACAAGACGATGTCACATGCCATAGAGCACGAAAAACAGTTCAATAACTGCATCAGTCATTTCCCGGTCGTGTCCTCTCGCGTTTTGGTGACCAGAATTGGTCACCTAGATCATGTGATCTGACGCCTCTAGACTTTTTTCTTTGGTGTTTTTTGAAGTCACAGGTTTATGTGAATAAGCCCACGACACGTCAAGCATTGAAAGAAAAAATTACATGCTGCATCAATGAAATCGCAACATTTATGGAAAATTTCACGAAAAGAGCGCAAAGCCGAGGCGGCCATTTACCCGATGTGTTATTCCATACATAACCTCATGATGTCTACTTTATGCTTCAATAAAAGTTTCACTAATTTTTAAAAAACAACAGTTTTTTATTTAAAAATCAAATCCGTAAATCCGGCGTAAATCCTGAGACACCCTGCATAACCCTATATTAAATAACTATAAAAATTTGTTTAGCCTATATCTTAAATCTAAATGAATCTTATTAATGAAGTTTAAATTCACTTACTAGGTTATAATTTCCTTTATAGTATAACATGCATTTACGGCCGTATTATATAGATTTATATGAATAGATCCGCGATACCCTTTTATATATATATATTTGTAGTCTTAGAACATTAATTCAATTAAAAGCGTGCATATTATTTTGGAAATGGTTTCTTCTATTTGCTTTATAGACTAGATGCCTTTAATTCGGCCTGATTCCATTAGTGAGATTACCTTCTAATACTAGGTGCACGTCTATAAAAGGGGTCACCCTAAATTTTTAATGAATATAATTTTAAGCAGTGACCTGGGTAGGGTGGGCATCCTAGTTGGCACTCGACATCTGCGGCCAACTTCCAATTGAGTCAACCAATCTGTACACTTGACTGTCTCTTCTTTTCTATATCTTTGTGCTAAATCTGAATATAATTAATTTGTATTTTGTAATAATATATATATATGTACTCGCATAATTGGATTTAGGCCCGAAAAATGAATCCACCCCGTTCGCCGACGAGTAGAGCTGGTACAACTTGCGTGTACCACAACCTACTAAAATCCTTAGTAACACCAGCCATATAATTGCGAGATCAATATCAATGCAATATATATTTTGTTAGTAAATTAGTACAAATGGCGCCCAACGTGGGGCCCGATTAGTCTTGTCACTGGTACAAAATATTTTATCGAGATAATTCATCCCTTAAATGGAGAGAAGACATTATTTGTCCATCTACTGATTCTTGAAAGTAACTTTGTTCCAAATGTGGAATTTACTGTTCTCAATATCTGCGCAAATATTTCATATTTTCTTCTGTTTTCGAAAAAAAAGTTGTTAACTTTAACCTATTTGAAAGTAATATTTTCTGGAGATTTTATCAGCAAGTTTTGTGCAGGCGATAGAACCGATGCATCAATTTTAAATTTTTAAATAGGTTTCAACAACTCCTAGCTGAACTCAAATTTGTTTTGAAGTCAGTGCATATATGTCAAATGAATTTAGAAAATTATTACGAAGATTGCGATTTAGCTCTTTTCTATGTTTTTAGCCAACGTGACAACATAGCCCATTTAATTACGCAAACAACCACAACCTACTTTGTGATCATTATCTATTTATTCTTCCATTAAAAGTTCTGATTAATTTTACTAAGGCTTTAGATCAGATTTTACTAAGGCTTTAGATCAAATGAAGAAACTCGGTAGACAATACGCTCAGGTCCCAACAAGCTCAGCTAACTCCTTTAGTTGGACGAACATCTGATCAATCTCCAACAGATTACATATTTTTTCCGATCCGTAAAAATGAATCCACCCAATGAATTACCGACGAGCAGAGCTAGTATAAGTTGCATGCACATGCCTACAGAAATCCTTAGTAACACCCGCTATAATTGAGAGATACACTAAGAACACCCCTCAATAAAATAGCAATATTTTTGTTATTAGTAAATTAATACATAACATATTTTTTAGAAAAGTGTTATAAATTAATTCTTATTAGAATACAATATTTAAAATCTATCAAATTCTAATTCACTCTTTACATGCGTCTAAAGAGTATTAAAACTTCAGTTCCATCTGTACTCTGTAGTGTATTTCAAACAGATGTTCGTACTATGTACAAACTTAATAAACAAAAGCATGTAACATTTTATGTACAAGTCTATGCATGAAATATTAAATATCAACCACAAAGCCAAGCACACACATCCTCGAAAAGTTTTCAACTTTATCAACCTAATTGCAAGGTAACTTCCATAAACTGACGTGAGGTAATCGTTGGAAAAAGACGCTCTGCGCATTCATACATACTTCATATGTCAAGTGTTTTGACATAGTACAATGTGTATACTATGCGTAGGTATGTTGCTTTTAACGAACTTAAATTCCCTTGTTCCATTAAAACTTTTTGTTGTAAAATTTTGTAAAAGTTATCGTCTAATTTAAGTCAGAAAGTCATTTCCTCAAAAATGTCGTGCGAATTTCGCTTTTCCGCTGTGTAAAAACAGAAGAAAAGATGGGAAAATTGAAAATATCTTTAAAATCTTATTATACCTTAAAATGGTACATAAAGATGCCAATGTATGTAACAACCAAAATGAGGTGTGTTATAGCCCTTACAATATATATATTCTTGATCATGTCCTTCCGTCTGTCTGACAGTCTGTATAAATGCCAAGATATCGGTCACTATAGGAGATGGATCATTCAAATTTAGGCATTTAGACCTTCTTATACATAAGAGGTAGTCTCCTACGCAAACCTAGCTCCAGTTTGTAGTTTTTGTACGAAACATTTCTTGTTGATAAACGCCAAATTTATGTTTCTTAAGTCAATTTTCATATAATATCCCGGACTACTGTAGAATATAGCCGGTACTGTTTCTGCTAAAAACAAGTTGACTTTTCAAATTTGGCGGACCACGTAGATTCGATTTTCGATTTTTTCTTTTTATACATATTTGTACACATGTTCCCAGCATACTATGTTGGCCATTTTTCATTTTTAAGTTTGTTTTTGACAGACATAAAGCTTAGACGTGTTTTGGTGTACTTGGCAATTTTTTGATATCGAAAAAAATCGATAAAAAAATCTGTATTAGATTTTGTGTGAAAAATAAAATAAAATGCTCCAACGTACTTAAAATGGTGATAGCGTCATTTGGCGAGCAATGACGCCTTAAGTAAAATAAACTCTTCACAGAATGTCGAGATGTTAATGACGATGCCCACCCTGTATGCCCCGGCACGTCAATAACCGATGAAAACGTTGAAGCCGTTGAAGCCGTGAAGATAATTGTTATGGGAAATAGTCGAATCTCGTTTAGAGAAGTTTCTGAGGGTATCGGCATATCGATTTTGGGCATGAAACGTTCCGAATTTGCTAAATTTTGACCAAAAGAACAATCGCATGAGCATCGCTTAGGAGCTGTTGAATGACGTCAACGACAATCCAGATTTGCTGGTAACGAAACATGGGTATATGGTTACGACGTCGAAACCAAAGCCCAATCATCCCAATGGAAGCGGCCAGAAGAGCCAAGACCGAAATATGCATGCCAATTTCGTTCAAATATGAAAGTTTTCACTGTTTTCTTCGATTACAATGCCGTGGTGCATCGTGAGTTCTTGCCAGAAGATCGACGACCAATGAGGAATATTACCTTGAAGTTATGCGCCGTTTGCGTGAAGCAATACGAATAAAACGCAAAACTATTCTTGGCTATATCATCACGATAATGCACCCGCTCACACATCGTTTTTTGTTCGTCATTTATTGGCCAAAAACAAAATCGAAATCATGCCTCAGCTACCGTGCGCACCGGACTTGTTCCCTAAACTGAAAACACCCATGAAAGAACGGCATTTTGCCATAATTAAGGAGATGAACACCGCATCGCTGGAAGAGCTCAAAGCCATACGAAAAACCTTATAAGAGTATCAGAAGTGCTTCGAGGATTGCAAAAAGCACTGGCCCAAGAGTATTATATCTCAGGTGGATTATTTTGAAGGGAACAAAATAGATATTGATGAATAAATAAATATTTTTAGACTATTAAATAGCTAAACGTCAGAGTTGCTAATGAAAATGAACATAAATTATTGTTTTGTTGTGGATATTTTTCAAAAAAAAAAATATATGTATTAATAGAATAGGTAATTCATATTCATCAAAATAAATAAAGATAAGACACAATGTTCACAAGTTCACAATGTTTTTGAAGTAAATCTGCAATAAATTCCATTTACAATATATTTTTATTATCTATGACAATTCTAAATGTGGCTGCGCACTAAACACATCTTTCTCCGAATTTCTATTAGAAATTTAAAATCTACTAGTTCTGCGACACCTACGAAATTTCTTTGTGAAAATCAAATCACCATACGAAAATTTGTCCAGAGATTTCTGCGACGCACCGGTATGGCTTCTTCAAGAAGGGTATGATCACCCACTTCATGAGGTAGTCCCCATATAAACCAACAACTACGTTGATAAAGAATTGTTATTAAATCTAGCTAACATTGTCATAGTTAGTTTCAAGAAAAATTTATATATAAATAAGTCAGTGCCAACCAAATACCAAACTCTACCCTCTATATTTTTTATGTAAATGCACGTTTCAAAAGTTGTAAAAAAATGTCCATTCTTCAGCATTCACATGTCAAGTGGCTTTGTGATGGCAAGGAACAGAACATGTGACTTGTATGGCGTGATGCATAAGCAAAATTCACTTAATTCGATTAAATTTACACTTCGTACATAGTGTGCAAAAAGATACTTTAAGTTTATAGAGAAGTTTGTAACAGGTAGAAAGTTTTGGTAGCATCCTTCTCTGAGGTACGGTTAAAAGATAATTTAATAATTATTTGTAAATATAAACAAAAATATATAATAACTTCGGTTGAACCGAAGCTTTGATACCATTCACAAGAAATTTCAAGCCAAATAGTAGCTACAATATATAGAGTGTACTAGGTTTATATGGGAGCTATCCTTAAAGTTAGTCGAGAAACGCCTAACTATGTATGAATGGTATAAAAAACAAATGTATGCGGTAGGTGGGCATGGGTGGTACACGCATATTAGTATAAGGCCCATTTTCACGACCTGCCTATATCTTTATAGCTCATTTTTACTACCCTATATCCTAGCTTACAATTTCACGACTGTTATGTGGCGTATAAAACAATTTGCCTAGTTCATCCACCCAATAAATATAATTCAAAGATATTAGTTTTAGAGCTGTCAACTTGACATTACACGTTCGATACCAAAAACAAAAATAAACAAAATTAACATTTTTATTAATATTTTGGTACCATGGATGGCAAACGTGAATATTATATTCATGGATTGAAAGATTTCTATTGTGGCGGCGCGCACTCTCGTCCATTTGTTTTTCTTCTAATTTATACTTTTTATGCGTTTACGTATGTGCAAATGCATGGACTGTCCATCCGAACTTCGATAATTAATACAAAAATAAACGATTTTTCCAAAAATAACAGGCAAAAAACAATTTATACCGCAGGGCTACTCAACATCGATTTATTACTATTGTGAAGTCATTAAATTCACTACTAAATATATTATCTGCAATATAACATCTTGAAAATACGTATTTTCTCATATATTTCTAAGTCGTGAGAATGGTACTAAATATGTTCAGCTTACTTATTTACTTAAGAGTCACTGCAACCGTTCATCGGTCAAGGCCGGCGGAGGTCGCTGACAATACGAAGCTACTTCATGTCATCGTAGTCCTGGTCACGCCAACGAAAACTCGAATGTCCACTCTGACGCCGTCCACCTGAATATAATAGGTTTCCGCCGTAAACTTTTAGTGCTGGAGCTTCGGTGTTCATCCGGATGAGATGACCAGTATAGTGCGGCCTCTGGAATTTAATGCGCTGGACTATGTCAACCTCATCATATAGTGCACACAGCTCGAGATTCATACGGGCTTTAAACTTGACGCCAACTCGAAGAGGACCAAAATTCTGTATCCGATGTCAGTGTCCATATTTCTGCGCCGTACTGCAGGGTCGGGATTATCAGTGTCTTATAGATTTTCGTAGTTCAAGAGAGATGGATCCACTTCTAATTTGCTTACTGAGCCCAAAGTAGCAGCGGTTAGCAAGCGTGATTCTTCACCTGATCTCTAGGCTAACCTTGTTTTGCTGGTTATCTCTGTTTCCAGGTAGACAAAGTTTTCTACAACATTGAAATTATCCATACACACAGACCGTCCAAGATGCACCGATGGTGTGCGAGTAGACACCAAGTACTTCGTCTTGTCCTCGTTCACCGCTAGGCCCATGAGACGTGACTATTTCCCAATCTCCGAGAACACGCTGCTAACTCACCGTTCGTTCGTGCCAAAGATATCAATGTCTTCAACCACGCGAGTAGCATCACTTCCTTATGGTAGATCGTGTTCGACCGTTCTACGTATGGCTATTGACGTAAAACGTATTCCATCAAGAAAAAAAAGAGTCGCACGATAAACCATCACCTGAAACTTCTCTTGGTATCAAAGCACCTGGAGAGGTTCTTTCCTAATCTGACGACGTTTTGTGTATGAGATAGCGTCATCATGCAGACACGAACGATTTTTGTTGGGATACCAGTTCAAACTATGCTTTGAAGAACTTCGTTCTTATCATCGTGTCGAAAGCGGAATTATAATCGACAAAGTCTTGGTGTGTGTCTTTGTTGTACTCACGGGTCTTTTCCAGGATTTGGCGTAAAGTGGCTATCAGTGCATCCGTGTATGGCTCCAGCCGTTTACAAAATACGCTGGACAGAATTTTATATCCTATTGAAAGGAGACTTATTTCCCGGTAGTTCGCGCAAACACCGGGGTCTCCTTTCTTAAAGAAAGGACAGAGCACACTGAGGTTCCAATCGTTGGACATGCATTCATCGGACCTTATTTTGCATAAGAGTTAGTGCATACTCCTTACCAACTCTTCGCCACCGGTCTTGAATAACTCAGCTGGCAGCTCATCAGAGCCTGCCGCTTTGTTATTCTTCAGCTTTTTAATTACTGAGTCGACCTCATTATAATCCGGTGGCTCTACAAGAGCGCAATCATCAATTAGAGTTTTAGAAATACTTCATCGCCTCTAAGTAGTTTCGAGAAGTAACTTCTTTATAGTCTCAGCGATTCATGTGCCTCTCTACCCAGCTTTTTTAATTATTGAGTCCATTATCATCCTTGCAGAAAGAAACTCTTGGCTTTTGATAAAACTTTCCAGCTTGATTTCTATCACATAACACCTCAACATCCTCAAGCTCACGCCGTTCTTGTTCCTATATTTTTTTGCGTCTGAAAAGGAGTTTCTCCTCTCTCCGTCTCTCACGATATCGTTCTCTAACAACTCACGTTGTTCCCGACTGCAGAGTTCTTTTGTAAGCGGCGTCATTCTCTGCAGTAGCTTAGCCACACTCCTCGTTATACCAAGAGTTGGTCACAGGTCGGTGTACACAATGACGTCCTTGGCAGCCGTATCCATGGAGTGGGACATATGTCTCCACTGCTCACTAATATCTTCACCTATATTTTATTCGATTAGCCTTTCTTCATTGCTGGAGTTAGCGACGTGAACGATAAATATTCCGAATGTTTCTCTACTTATTCCTTCCTTCCCAATTTCGGTTGTGTAATCGCCAATCACGATTTTCCATCGTAATTGGGGCAGCACTCGTAGAGACGTTCGAGACGCTCATAAAATTCATATTTAGTCGCATAATCTCCGACTTCCGTCGTGTAGTGGTCAGGCTAATGTTGAAGTAAACTTGATACGTAATACGTATCGCGGCCTGGCGCTCATCCACAGGCATGAACCTGTAGACCAGACTGCGCAGTTTCCTACTAACCTCGAAACCGCATTCAAATTCGTCCTTCCTCATGTGACAAATATAGTAGATGTCAAAATATCCATTTTTCACAACGAGGGATACATATCCTAATGGACGATTGTGAGCTGATTGGCTCTTTAACAAAATAAAAAGTTTATGATGAAGAATTCCAAAAATGAGTGTTGTGTTTTTTTGGGGCTACCCATAAAAAGGGAAAATCACACCTGTTTCTATATATGTGAAGCATTCGTTCATAAGAAGCCACTATATTCAATTTTATGTTGATATTGACTGTAATAAGAAAGTTTAAATACAAAATCCCAAAATTGAAGGTCATTGCAGACGTAAAATCATATCATAATTTCTTTTTCTGCTTTTGATGAATACTTTATTGAAATTAGGGGCAGGGTAGCAACGCACCGAATACCAGCTATATGTTCGCGGAATGGGGAATGGGACATGGCAAAGGTCTGAGACGCGTGTTCGTATTTTATATCCGATAAACAAAACTCGTTATATCTTTGCATCTATTTAAGATAGAGGGTGAAATGTTGTATACATGTTAATGGGAACAATTATGACCAAAGTGGGCAGGGGAAGGGAGCAGGAGAAAGAGCAGGCAGGGAAAGGAGTCCAGCTAGTCATATATAAATACTAATGGCATACAATTTGAAAGACAGTTTTATATGATGTAGTCTGCGTATTTAATTCAATTCAATGTTTTACACCTCTAAAGCCAACAGCCTGCAGTTCGTGGACATCGAATGCTGCATGCAGCATATTGAGAACATGATAAAAATATGTGAGTATAGGTTCCGGCATTTAAATGTGGCGATTTTGACACCAGTGACAAAGATCGCAAAGGGAGGCCAGTAAAGACTTAAGACATTGATTTGGAGGCGATATTGAACCAAGACTCCTGCCAATTGCAATTGAATACGGTGATAGTTATATGGTATTTTGTGAGTTTTTGGTCAGAGTTCGTAAACCCATGTCCCATCACCAGTTGAAATGCAATTTATGAATGTGGAGTCAGAATTGACTCGTTCTATCTTGTATTCAGTGGACTTTACGCAATTTAGTTTTTGAAGAAAACACAATTAAGATGGATTGATAAAAGCGACGATGGCGCTCAAACGACAGATGGCGTCAGTATAGAGGACAGTTGTTGCAACTTAGTGATACAAGTTTTTTGACAATTCCGTCAAACAGGATTAATTCCCGGCACTTTTCAGCAGAATCCATATACTTTATGGAGTCACCGAAGCTTCATTTAAAGCGTTGTAAACGTAGTGACCAAATTATAATACAATATATAATATTATAGCGTGACTGTAAAACACAGCTTACGGGCGAGTACAGTTAAAAAAAAAAACAAAAAGTAATAAAAATTATTTTAATTTACTTTAGCTGGAGTACTTGAAATGGAGTTAATAAAAATGTGTGTAATTCAACATCTGTACTGTCTTTCGGCAAATTTTTTAGTTTTTCTCAACAATTTTATAGCTCGACTCCATAACTTTTTTCTGCATTATGATGATTTGAGTTATTTGAATAAATCATATATATTTATATGTCAAATTGCGTTTTTCACAAACAACGCGGGAAATCGACCAACACAATTTAATTTTGTGCTCAAACACAAACTGTACACATCAAAAGTTTCAAGCAAAATGCATTTGGTTATCACTTGCTTTCTGAATTCTAGAACCTCTCAAAGTACGTGAAAATTGCAATTGCATTGAAATTGTCACGTACTTTGAGAGGTTTGCAATTGCATTGAAATTAATCAGCTAAATATGCAAGTAAGATTAAACGAACATGTGGCGATGTCAATAATACTTTAAGTAAAAGTTGTGATTTAATTTTTAAACAGACAACATTTAAATCTTCAATTTTGTTTCTTCGTTCTACCTCTTTTTTTTTTTGACAGAGGTCAACAATTGCTTTGAATGGTTTAACAGTCAGATCGTTCACACGTACTATGTTTCATTATTTTTTGTTAAGCGCTGCCAAAACAGTTGAAATTTGTTGGTTGCTGCATGCAGATACACATTCCGGAACAATTGTGAAAATCAATTTAGAAAATGCAAAATTATTCATCTGTGAAAGCTAAACCAAGGAAGATTATAAGCATTCTTATGTATAACTACGACTCAAAATGCAGCATAAAAATATTGGCTACTATTGCCGGCATTAAGCTTCTCTTTGCATTCCTAATATTTTACTACGCTAGTGGTGGCTATTTTAAAACAACATTTTTAAAAGGCTATAAGGAAAACTCTTCGAATAAAAATGCCATCGTGGCCAACATGCTAAAATTGCTGCTGAACGATTCTACAGGTGAGCTTAATGTGAAATTTCGATTAATTGCATGCCTGACAAACCAATCCCAAGTACTCAATTGCTAACAAATTTTAGCCGAATACCCTGTGGTAAGCTGTATTTAGTATCAATATTGCTTTTAGAGCACGGTCTTTCATTCACTGCAAATCCCTGAGACTTAAAACTCACTAATCAAAAATTTAATCTAACCTTTTCGTTTATGATCTGTAAATCTTCCCCTTCAGAACCACCAAATTGGCAATTGCAACAGTTGATGGACAAGGAACTACCCGCGTTGCCTTTGAAAGACCTGCTGGATAACGAGAAAAAGAAAAATTATCCGAACGATACCTGCACACAGATTCCAGTGCTGAATGATATCAATTTCCATAACGACTACTGGCAAGAGGCCCGCAATGGTAACAAGACCTACTACATTTTCGGTGCTTACTACGACAAGCGTGACTCTTTGAAAAATGGGCCGCTTGTTCGTCTTCTTACAATGATTAATGAAATCGATAATAATTATCCAAAGATGTACTGCCAGATGTGGTTCGAAGACCGACGTAAACCGCTGATTGTGCCAGTGTTGAAATATAACTTAATCTGGTACAAAGTTTGGGGTAACACGCCACGTCATATCTATCCAAATTTGGTATCTTGTGCTGTGCCTGAGGGAGCCGATAAGTACAAGGTACCGAAAGCTGTGTCCCTAGTGACAAAGGAATGTGAACGGGCAACAAATTACGTTCGTGTGTACTACGATCCGCCTTCGGAACTAAAGTCCCAAGTGAATCCAGCGAAACGTAGCCGGTTTGCTGTTTGTGTCAAGTCGCTTGATTTTCCATATGTCGATATGTCCACACGCCTTGTTGAATGGCTGGAGATGCTGCGCCTGCTCGGCGCCGAAAAAGTTACAATATATAATGGCGAGTTGCATCCGAATATGATTCGCGTGCTGCGACACTACGAAAAGACCGGTTTCGTCGATTTTCGCGGCTACTCGATGGGACGTGGTGAACCGCACGCGACGCGCCATTTCAACCACTTCGCCATGACACACGACTTTCTTAATCGCATATTAAATGAGATCATACCATATAATGATTGTTTCTACCGAAATCTCTATCGGTATGATTATATAGCCGTTTGCGATATTGATGAGGTCATCATGCCACTAGGTAATCTCACCAATTGGACTCAGCTGATTGAGGCTGTGGATCGCACACCTGACGCATTATATGACTCAAAAAATGAAAAATGTAAAAGCTGGGCGAGTTATTGTTTTCGAAATATCTACTTTCCGCAATATCCAGAAAAACCACCACGTTTTACCGATCTGCCGGAGTATTTATATATGCTGCAGCATGTGGAGCGTGTAGCTGAGCATCGCGATTTCAAATCAGCCATCAAATGTCTGCATACGACAAAATACGCGGTCACACTGCACAACCACTTTCCGTTGGCGTGGACAGGGAGCTGCCGCCCAAAATCAGCGCCTATCAATTTGGGACAGATGCAGCATTATCGCGAACCAAATATCAAATCGGCTTTGCTCAATCCGGTAGTGGACGACAATATTTGGCGCTTCCGTGATGAGCTCGTTAATCGAACAATTGCCGTTCTGCAAGACTTGAATTTTGTACAGAAAACCAGTGGATAGAATTTTTTTGGAAAGCTTCCTCGAAGCTATAAATAAAATTTAGAATTATTGTAAATCTCAAACGAATCAATCTTCTTCTATAATCTACACCCTATAAAGTAAAGGACATCGATAAAAAATTTGTAAATATAACAAGTAAAAATGCTGCAGAGAGTTCACAACATCGGAATGTCTTGTTCTTTCTTATGTAGATTTATGCAGAGTCTAAAGTTTTATTTAATAATTACACTGTGCATCTAAGACGGGGAAAGGAGACGGGGAAGCTAGGAACAGGGTGGGAAGGGACCATACAATTTTATTACCATTCCTTCGTTCATGTTCTTATACCATTCACACATAGTGCATTTGTATGAAAAACGTCAATATCACCTTAAAAATCTTAGAGAAGGATCACTACATACACAGCTACTAGTGGCCGTGTACCGCCCCGTTTTTGGGGTAGTCCCTATTTAAACCCCCTACATTTATGTTTTACAGTACGAATTAAAATTTCGTGTGAATGGTATTTGAGCTTCGGTTCAACCGAAGTTAACGCTTTTCTTGTTTCTTGTTAAAATTAATAATATTTTTTTTTTTTTTTTTTGTAACATAAAAATTTGTTTTAAAAAATTTACTTATATGAAATCATTTTTTTTTTTTTTTTATATTAAAAAAATTTCAAAATTGTTTTTAAATGTATAAATAAAACACAAATTTAAAAAACAAAAAAAAAACAAGAAAAAACGTTAACTTTGGTTGAACCGAAGCTCTAATACCATTTACACGAAACTTTAAATATACATAAACTTTGTAATACATACATAATACATGGTGGTTTAAATAGGGGGGTGGTACACGCTCACTAGTAGATGTGTATGAAGCGATGTAGTAGATGTGCTAGATGCCGTCATATCGAATTTCAAGTTGATATTGACGTTTCCCATACAAATGCATAAAAGTGAACTGTGGGTTTATGTGGGACTACTTCAAAAAATGGGCGGGACACGCCCCTTTGTAAATGTATATGAAGCCGTTGTCCATTAAAATCCACAAAATCAAATTGCAAGCTAATATTCATCTAAATGAAGGATTTTTTAATAAAAAACACAAAATTGCACGTTGGGTTTGTATGGAGGCTACCTCAAAAAGTGGGCGGGCCACTCCCAATTGTCTATGTACGTTTAGCGGCTGTCTCTTAAAAGGCATTTCAACCTAATATTGACTTTTTTCTTGCAAAAAGTCAAAAGTGGACCATAGGTTTGTATGGGAGCTACCCCAAATAGTGGGCAGGCCACACCCGTTAGTCTATGTATGTTAAATGGCTGACCATAAAAAGGCACCACATTGCATTTCAACCTAATATAGACTTTAATAAAGAAGTTTTCTTACAAAAAGTCAAAAGTGGGCAGTAGGTTTGTAAGGGAACTACCCCAAATAGTGAGCGTGGCAGGTCAATCTTGATACTCTATTAAACTACAATAAAAAGAAGTATATGTGCAAAATTTAAATTGGATAGCATAAAAATTGGCCCCCAAAAAATGCGCAACAACATACAGACGGACAGACAGACTGACATGGCTAGATATATACTTTATGGGGTCTACGATGCCTCCTACAAAATTTGTAACGCATTAAACAAATTTTGTACCCAAGTCTATAGAGTATCCATATTGGTATGCCTCGCCCGCCTTTTAGGTTAGTCCCCATACAAACCCATTGCCCACTTTTGAATTTTCGAATGAAAAATAAAATAGTCAATGTCAAGTTGAAATTGGGTATGGAGAGAAGCTTTACAACTATATATTAATGGGCGTGCACTGCCCAGTTTTATGGGTACCTCCCATTAATACCTATCATTTACGTTCAGAATTTTAGGTTTTATAGAGTGTGCAAATTAGTTCGGTCCGTTTTTAAACGAAGTCTCTGGCTGTTGTGAATGTTACTTGTGTGGAAGTTTTTGGTGACAATGCTCAAACTGATAAATCGTATAGGGAATGTTTTCGTTGTGTCAAGAATGGTTATTTCAGCGTTGTAGATAACCCTCGCTCTGGATAGGCAAAAAGATTGGAAGACAAAGAATTGGAGGCATTAATCGGTGAAGATCCGAGTCAAATGCAAGAGAAGCTTGCAGAAACATTGGGAGTGACTCAACAAGCAGTTTCTGTATGGTTGAAAGCAATTGAGTGTCTTATGAACTGAAACCGAGAGACGTTGAAAGGCGATTTTTAATTTGCGAGCAGAATGAATGAACAGATTAATCAAAGTATTTTCCATCAATTTTCGAATTCCATCTCGATAAAATGTCTCGACTTTAGATGCGATCCGATTTAGGAGCCAATCGCATCTAAAGTCGAGACATTTTTTCGAGATGGAATTCGAAAATTGATGGAAAATACTTTGATTAATCTTTTCATTCATTTTGTTTTAAAAAAACGGACCGAACTAACTTGTACTCCCAAAAGAAACACTTTTTTCCTGTGTAAATGGTATTAAAGCTTCGTTTCGAACGAACTTAATGACTTTCTTGTTTTTTCTTTAGTTGAAGATTAGATAAAATATTGCACATCTCAAATACCAATGGTAAATTTGTGTTACGGAAATTAAAAATTCGATGAAACTGGAAATTGAATTCGATGAATACGATTATGTTTGTTGTACCTTTCTTTTTTATTATACCATTCACACATAGTGTGAAATGGTATTATCAGTTTGTCTGAAAGTTTGTAACGCATTAAGGCATCGTAGACCCCATAAAGTATATATATTCTTGATCAGCACGACGAGACGAGTCGATCTAACCATGTCAGTCTGTCTGTTTGTCCGTCTGTCCAGCTATCCAATTGAAATTATGCACATACCCTTCTTTTTATTGGAGTTTAAATAGAGTATCAAGATTGACCCGTCACGCCCACTTTTTTGGGTAGCCCCCATACAAACCCACCGCCCACTTTTGAATTTTTGTATGAAAAACTTTTTTTTTGTAGTCAATATCAACTTAATAATTGATATGGTAACTTTTAGTGAACGGATACTTGACATATACATTAATGGGTGGAACCCGCCATCTGTTTGGGGTAGTCCCCATACAAACCTACTGCCCACTTTTGACTCTTTGTATGAAAAACTTCTTTAGTAAAGCCAATATTAGGTTGATCTGCAATATGGTGCCTTTTTATGGTCAGCCGCTTAACATACATAGACTAATGGGCGTGCCCTGCTAACTTTTGGAGTAGCCCTCATACATATATACTGCCCTCTTTTGTGTTTTTGTAAGAAACTTCTTTATTTAGTCAATTTTAGGTTGAAATGCGATGTGGTGCCTTTTATAGACTAATGGACGTGGACCGCACACTTTTTGGGGTAGCCCAAATACAAAACCCACCGTGCAACTTTGAGTTTTTTAAGAAAAAATTCTTCATTTAAATAAATACGAGTTGAAATTTGATTTGGCGGATTTTAGTGGACACCGCTTCACACAGATCTACTAGAGGGCGTGTCCCGCCCACTTTTTGAGGTAGTCCCATATAAACCCACAGCTCACTTTTATGCATTTGTATGGAAAACGTCAATGCCAACTTGAAATTCGATATTTCGGCAACATACACATCTACTACATCGCTTCATACGCATCTACTACTTTTTGGGGTAGCCCCTATTTAAACCCCCACTTTTATGTTTTGCAATACTATTTAAAAATTCATGTTAATAGTATTAGAGCTTCGGCCCAACCGAAGTTAACGTTTTTTCTTATTTTTTTTTTTTATCGTACGTTAATGTCAATCAGTTTAGTTAAAAACTATAATACATTTGTAGGTTGAAATCTTTGGAGCCGTCTACGACATGTATTAACGACCAGAGCCGCTGCTAAATTATTAACATGTGAAGCCAATCGATCATTATATCTACTGCTGTGGAAGTTTAACTACTCCACGACTGTTGGTATTCTCAAATCTCGATGCAAAACTTTATTGCGCATATACCAAGGAGCATCTTTCATTTTACGCAATACCTTGCTTTGAAGTACTCGTATTCGGTTGATATTTGTGGCAGCAGCAGTGACCCACAACTGTATTTCATAGATCCAGGTAGACATAATAATTGTCTTGTAAACAATCAGTTTATTTTCGAGACTGAGCTTACCACTTGGGCGAGGTAAACAGTTTAAGTTTTTGAGTTTACACTAGGTGCCACGCCTTTCAAAGTAAAAACCTAATAGCAAACATGATCAACGTGAGGTATGACCAAATTGTTGAGCAAAACGGGCGGGCAGTTCCCTTGCCATAATTAAAAAGTGCAGTGACTAGACTTTTGACTATTGACTTTTATGTTCCAGCTGTTGGCCCAATGTTGAAAATCTACAAGGTAGTTTTGATTGTTAGTGGAAGCTTCGTGTGGATACTTTTAGTTTGCAAGTATGGCCGATCGTCAGGATATGTAGCCAGAAGCATGTTCCAATTTACTGAAATGGGCATATCAGCAGTATACAAAGTATAAAGGGCAGGACCAAGCACACTGCACAGTGCCTTGTGGTACACCAGCTGCAATGCGGCGGATCCCTGAGTGCACATCGTTCACCTCGACTGTGAAGGCACGGTTTTCTGGTTTGCCAGGTTTCGGTACCATTATAATCACAGCGCACTTCCATTGGGAGGAAAAGTGGTGGATGCGAATCATGGTATTGAAGAGTAGTACCAAAAACATTATTGCTTTATCAGGAAACGCCTTTGCTACTCTTAAGCATTTTAATCTGCAGACGAACCTCTTGCGCAGAGATAGGCTTGATAGACTGCATTTTTGAGCAGCTGTCTTCGAGAAAATTAGCGTTGTCTCGCTCATCATCTAATTCAGCTAGATCGAAAGGTGTGAAGCGTCCTTCGAGTTCAGCGGCAAATGCCTCAGCTTTCTCCTAGTCCGTGCTGCACCAGGAGTTGTTGAAGTCTTTGATAGGCACGTGTCTCAAAGGTTGCCTCTTTACGCAGCGTGTCGCTTTCCATAAGTTAAACCCATAATTCTTATTGGGGTCTGCATTGCGAAGCATGTCATCAAAGTATTCACTGCGTACTACATAAAGCAACTTTTTCAACTCAGCAACAGCTCTGTTCCATGCCAAACGATCACGCTCATTATGGCTTCGCATAAAACGACGACGAAGTTTGCTTAACCAAGTCCAAGATCTCAGCATTTAAAAGGACGCCAATTTAAATCTGGAAGACTCAACAATTGTTGATTTTGAGTTGCAAATTCAGCCGGTTCAAAGATATGTCGAGTGAACAATTCAGCAACCAAGTTCCGTTTTAAGGTTGAGAAGCTGGTCAAGACGCTGTTGGAAAATCAGCAAGTTAGCATTTCTTGGCAACAGCCTCGGCGTAGAGCGTAGATGCACGCAGAAAAACTGGCATCTACAATAAGGGGTAAATGATCAGAGTTGAGATCCGTAGAGTCAAAGATACGCAGTCGGCTGGATGGAATGCCAGTATATACTGCAAAATCCAGAGATTAAGGATGACGAGTGCTATCATAAGGGTAGTAAGTCGGACCTCCAGTTGCAAGCACCTCGAAATTTGTGTTGACAATACAGTCAAGCAGCGCGGGACCCTTCGGTATTGAAAGTCTGGATCCCCAGAGGCGATGCTTAGCGTTCCAGTCATCAGCGGCCAGGAATTTGGGACAAAGCTTATAAAAAAGTCTTTAAACTGCATCTCAGATAAAATATACAGAGGAGGGCAGTAAACGGCAGCAAAGATAAAGTCTCCATGATCACTAGACACTTTAACAATAATGGCTTGCTTAGCATCAAAGGATGATGATTGAGCGATGAACGAATGATCAAAGCAGCTCTACCACGCATACAGTTCTCATCAGGGTGGTTATAATAGGATCTACTGCAGAGATGCGTCTCACTTAGCTGCATAATATCAATATGATGTTGGCGTATGAATACTTCAAAACAAATTTTATTTTGAAACAAATGAAAACACGATTCAGACTAATACTCGGAAGAAACCTATTACAACAACAAAATTCAATCAGGTTTTGAGAAATAACATTTTTTTCGAAACCAACTTATACGATTTAAGGCTATAAAATATAAATAAATTTCTTATGGATTTACAGATACATATTGCAAAATACGTTAAATAAAATCAATTGGAGTTCTTTAATTCAGATACAATCAGTATTCATGCTGCGGTTTGTTTATTATATCGTTCTACTCTTACTCGACTATTATACAGTGTGGAGCAAAAGTAATCACCCGATGTTCTTTTGCTGTAATTTTTTTTTTTAAAATGAAAAACTTTGGTTCGTCTTTGCACCGTCCTGTTGGAACCACATGTTCTCCAGTCCCAATTCATCCAATTGAGGAAGAAAAAATTCGGTAATCATGGCTCTGTAGCGCGTTCTCAAAGAAAAATGGCCCGCTGACTCCTCCAGCGTAAACAGCACACCACGCAGTAACTTTGAGCGGATGTAATGGCTCTTCGTGGGTGATACACGGATTTTCGGTGCCCCAGAAACTATTATTTTGTTTATTCACGTAACCGCAAAGATGGAAATGAACTTCATCGCTTATGATAATTTTCGATTAAAAATCGACGAATTGTTGCCCAAAAAAATGGAAACAATTATTCGGTTTATCGATTTGTATTCTGCGTTTGTTTACTTCACAAATGTCAAAAACGAATTGACATTTGGCGCCATCTGCAAAAGTTATAGCGTTTTCCAATAGGGTAATTCCTTTTTGCCCCACCCGCATTTTGCCGCATTTATAAAAAATGACTTTTTACTTTTCTTAAAAAATATTTATTTATTCATCAATATCTATTTTGTCCCCTTCAAAGAAATCCCCTCAATCCCTAGTATATTACTTGGGACAGCACTTTTTTCAATTACCGAAACACTTCTGATATGCGCTTTTTGGTCTTGTCTTGAACTCTTCCAGCGATGCGGTGATAAAACGCCGTCGTTTCATGGGTTTTTTTTTAGTTTTGGGAACAGGACCAAATCGAAGAGGCATAGTCCGGTGAATACGGTGATTGAGGCATGACTACGGTGTTGTTCTTCGCAACAAAATAATGAACAAGTAACTATGTGTAAGCTGGTGCATTATCGTGATGCAAAAGCCATGAATTGTTTCTCCACAAATTCAGGTGTTTTCTTCGCATTGCTTTACGCAAACTGTGCATAACTTCAAAGTAATATTTCCTATTTAACGTAGAACCATCTGGAAAGAACTCACGATGCACCACGAATCGAAGAAAACAGTGAGCAAAACCTTTACATTTGAGCGAACTGGGCGTGTTTATTTCGGTCTTGGCTTATCTGGCAGCTTTTATTTTAATGATAGGGCTTTGGTTTCGACATCATAATAATATACCCATATTTTGTTACCAGTTATGACCATTTTGAGAAAATCTGGATCTTCGTTGATGTCATTCAACAGCTGAGCGATGCACATGCGATAGTTCTTTTGGTCAAAATTTAGATATCGGAACAAATTATCCGACAAAATTGCATGTCATGAGCCAACCGATGTACCAACATACTCAGCAATTTCTCTAATAATGATATGACGACTCTCCAAAATGTACGCGAAATTTGAAAAGACACCTTTTTTATGCCCGGCATCGTTATACTGAACACAAAAGAGCATTGCACCATATACAATACTTATTTCTGATACTAACATGGCACATAGAGCTGACGATAGAGCTTAGAAAGAATTTATTTATTTAGAAACAAATATCGAAAAGTCATTACAAATAAAATCTGCCTCTGGCAACAATATTCACAATAAGTCGTAGTAAAGTCAAATGCATATATTAAATAGTTATATCCACGCAATCCGGAAATGATGTTTATTTTGAAATGGCAAATATAACCAAAGGCACCAATACGTGTATCGAGATACTTAGCATTGTCCTTCGATACTCCATTGAGAAGCTGCCTAGAGCATAATATTATTTAAGCAAGTTTGAGTTTAATTGCTTTTCACATACAATCGAATCGTCTTGCTTAAGGCTACTACTGACCAATAGAATTGTGTTCAAACAATAAAATACTTCGGTGGATGCTTTAATACCATTACATAACTTACAAAAAAATGGACAATGTGTGTAAGCGTTTAATACTAAAGTTAATACAAATTAATTTATAATATCGATTTAAAAAAGGTAGATAGAACGTCTCTCATGGGCTGGGTTGGTAAGGTATGTTCAAAAAGTAAGGTGACTTTGTATTTTTAGGAAAAAATATTTATTTATTCATCAATATTTATGTTGTCCCCTTCAAAGTAATCCCTCTCAGATACAAAACAATTGTGCCAACGCTTTTTCCAATCCTCGAAGCACTACGCCACTGTAATCGAAGAAAACAGTGAGCAAAACTTTGACATTTGATCGAACTTGGCGAGCTTTTTTCGGTCTTGGCTCACCTGGGCTCTTCCATTGGGACGATTGGGCTTTGGTTTCGACGTCATAACCATATTCCCATGTTTCATCACCAGTTATGACCCTTTTGAGCAAATCTGGATCGTTGTTGACGTCATTCAATAGCTCCTGAGCTCGATAGCAGAAAATCGACGAGCACGCAAAACACATCTAACCGTTATGCCTCTCACAAACAAACTAAACATGCTACATAGCTGAAACTGTAAACACATATGTGTGTTCGTGACTAGTGTACCAACACAACAAAACCAAAAAATCGATAATCAATTGTACGTTGGCCGCGAAATTTGAAAAGTCACCTTACTTTTTGTATACACCTCGTACGTACTGCAGAAAAGGACACGGTTCCCACATAAATATCTTGTAATGTAAACTTGGGAAAATGAAATCGACATTTAAATTCGAAAGCTTTCATAACTTAAAGAAATTTTTAATATTCTTCTTCTATTCAATATTTTAACATGGGTATAACCCCACATAGAAATGTTTTTGTAGTAGTTTTGTAGTTTTTGTTCGATACCGAAGTTTTAATACCATTCACATGAATTTTCAATCTGTGAACTTAGTAACGTGGAAAGAAAGTTTGTTGAAGACTACCCCTAAAAATAGGCATGACACGTCCTTTGATAATTATGCGAAGCGTCCGTCCATATGAACCCACCATATCAAATGTCAAGTTGATTTTGCCTGATATGATAAAGTTTTTCATGAAAAGTTCAAAAAGTAATTGGTGAGGTCTATTTATCTATATGTGAGGAGTTCGTCCATAAGAAGCCACTATATTTAATTTTAATTTGATATTTACTGAAATAAGAAAATTTTCATACAAAATTTCAAAATTTGGCGGTAAGTTTCTAAGGGAGCTACTCCAAAAAGTGTGAATGGTATAAAAACAAAAACAAAAACCACGACATTTCAAAACTTAGCCTGTTTTGATTCCTTCTTAGTCAAATCTTATATAACCTTCAAACACTCTATCCTTCGTTAGTATGGTATGAATGTAAGCCCAACCAATCAAAAATACGTTATGAATATAGATATTACATAAAGGAACCTCCAAATTCTATTATAGAATCTCCGACTTCTTACTCCATTTATCATATTATGTGTACTTTAAAGAAGGTTATAATAGTTAAACGCAGTTTAAGTCTCCGCCGAAGTTTCGATGTTACCCTTAAAAGCTTGAATTATATATAATCTTGATCAGGATCAAATTCGACATAGTCCGTCTGCCTTTTTTGTATGCCGAAATCTAGAAGAAATAAAGTCTCCAAATTATTATATTCAACTCTACAAACAAGTAAGACTTGCAAAAAAAGTAAGAGCTGCAGCCGAATATATTAGATCCTGCTCACTCCACAAAATATTTGTAACAGGTTTGTTGAGCTGTCAAAATATATGTTACACAGAAAAGGAAGCATTTTTTTTAGAGGTTTCATTTTCCGAAATGGATTAAACTGTTATAAATTGGTCAGATCTGGCAACGCTATTGTATTTTGTGCTCAGTTTGGTTTGATATTGCATCATGAATAGACTAATGCCAGAACAAACCTTGCTTCGTGTGCAAATTTATTTCGAAAACCTTGCTTAGGTTCGGGACGCTGCATCCAGTTTATGGTCGAAATAATCGTCCATCCGAACAAAACGAGTCGATCATTCACATTATGGACAATTTTGCGTAAAGATCTCGGCCTGCGATCTTAAAAGATAAAACAGGTGCAAAAATTAAAGCCGAATGAAAATGCGACATAATCAATTAGAATTCTACCCACTCTTTTATCACAAATTAAAATTGAGGCTTTTGGATCGAAGAAAATTCAAGAGAGATGGTCGAGACCCCAGTACATCCACAAAAAACACTGTTTAGTGCGCTTTATGAGCATCTGGAATCATTTGTCCCAACTTTTCCAAAAATGAGAACGGCGGGAATGTTGCTGTCAAGAACGGGATGTTTATTTAAGACATGCTTCAAATACCATACAGCGCGTCAAACAATCGACATGCTGAAGGTAACATTTGTCAAACGGGTTCTTTATCGAAATGGACCTGTCAATTGATCTCAGAGAAAGTCCGATTTAATGCCTTTGAATTATTTTCTCTGGAGTTACGTGAAGTCATTCGATTATGCGAACAAACCACCAACTTTAAACGACTTGGAAGACATCATTGTGACATCAATGTCGAGATACGGCCCTCATTGCTAGAGAAAGTGGACGAAAATTTAACTTCCAGAATGCATCACTTCGGAAACACCCCCACAAACACATGCCCGAAATCATATTTAAACACAAATTTCATAAAATTGTCTTTCTAATAAATTCAATTTTTAATTTGAAATTATATAAACTAAGTATTTTACTTCATTTCAAAGTTCTACACCTCCAAGAAAAACATGCTTTACTTTATGAGCTCGCCGATGCTTCATTCGCAATATATCATGTTACAAATATTTGTTATACAGGATATAAAAAGATTGAAAAGTGGAAGGGCTAACTCCACTATAAAAAGTAGCCCGCATACAATTCTATCTCTTATTTTTGAGTTTATGAAAAATTTGTTAGTTATTAAACGCAGTACTCGCACTCGACAAGAAATGCTCAAGTAGCGAAAAACTGCATATAAAAACTAGAAAAAACTTTACTTCGGTGGAAGAGTGAAGAGATGCACAGATTTAAGAATTTTTCAATGGAATCAAATTTATTCATATATTTATTTGTCATCAATTAAACCTTTTTGGCGGTTGTGGATGGAATATAAGGCTGTGGATAAATTTTTTGCGCATGAAATGTTTAGAAACAATTTAATTAAAATTTAAAGCACTTTTAAATCGAGTGGTGGTTTAACGCATTTCTTTCGTGTTCTATTATCTCAATCGTTGAAATATTGGTTCAAAAGTTGGTATGGAGACTTTTGTAACTTTTTGAACTATAAGGTAAAGCTTCCATACAAAAAAAACTTTGCATTTATTTGTTGTATTGAAAATGTTTCAATTTAAGCCATAATGTTTTATCATAAATAGTAATTGTTTTGAAATCGGACCACTACATACTAAAGGGTAATCCAGTTTAGTTGAACATTAAGTGTCATTAATAATAGTTGGTATAGTTCAAATATTTATTTCACTTATATTAATAAAAATTTAGATATCGATAGATCATATAACTAGCGTGCATACTAACATCCCAGGGACGTCCTCCAACTCGTAATATTCTTTAATTGGTTGCCAATTGTATCTAGTTATTTGATACTCAACTAAATAAACCCCAAGCTTCTATGCCATTCATAACCGGGAAATAGGCGAAATTCATGTATATATTTTATTACGATGTATTGAAAAAATTTTAATCTAAACATCTATTCCAGAATTTAAAAATTGAAGTAAATTTCTGCGTTGCCGAGCAAGTGTGAAGAGTATTTACACTTCAAATCTACCGAAGTTAATTCGTTTGATGTGAAGTTTTTCTCTACTTGAGCAGTTTTTCTCTACGGTGAGTACTGGACCTTACCTAAAATACAGGCTCCCTTTACATATCTATTGTTCAAATAGGGTCCCTTAAAAAGAATACAGAGTATTTCCCAGTCGAGCACACTCAGCATTATTTCTTATTACTCAAATGTCGAATTCCACACGGTTGCGGTTTGTGTAGTGAAACGAGTAGATTTTTAGCGGTTTGCTTTCCGGTCAGCTGCACAATCATCATACTAATTGCTTACCCTATCCAATTAATCCACATTCTTACGAGCTTGTTTTTATTTAATAATAAAAAAACTACTCAAGTTGAATAAATAATAAATGCGTATCTGAAGCGTATACACTCAGCTAAACTATTTTTCAAGTGTGTCGTTTATACGAGTATGTCTTGCTTTTTCGGTTTCCCAAACTTAATTCTAGCATTTCACTCAGCTTAATCATAATTTATATACGACGCTGATTAATGGCTTCAACTTAAATAAATACGAAACTATTCTACTACGTAAAGTAATTCAGTTCTTCCATTAAATCGACTTGGTCTTAGTCCGTCGCTTCAACTTTGCCATTCCATTGACGAGTCATGACTGAATGCTCTTCGACTGCATTCGAAGTCATAGTCGCGTGCTGAAGTATTTCGATATCGAAAAATGAAAAGCTTTTCAAGCATTTTTCACGCATGCGCCAGAAATTGCTACGCAACAGGTTCATTTTAAAATCGCTTTATTGAAAATCAAATAGTAATCAATTTCTTTAATCAATTTTCCTGTTCTGGTTTCGAGTCCAGCATATGATCACTGCCCAAGGCATGTATGACCTCAGCCTCACTTAGGAATAACATTAGTAAAAACATAGAATAGATAATAATGTTAACGGCGCCACAGCAACGACGCATCATAAAATTGGTGGTGGTCCCATACAGAAGCGTGACAATCAGCCCAATTATCAAAAATATTGAACTTGATTCACCCATAGTTCCTTCACTTAGCTATACGTATACAATTTATAATCAGTCAAAGTCAAAGGCAAACAAAATAAACCAACTTACAATAGTTGTACCCGATTCCGATTTAAAAGTCCTATACATCAATGTTAATCCAATGGAGCACACCGAATCTGTATCAAGCCAAGCAAAAAGAAATACAAAATAAAATTGTGAGAATAAAATATATTTATATGTACTAATATAGATAACATAATTTTGGTGTTCAAGACCTAAAAAATTAGAAAGAAAAAAATTAACCAACGGTATTGATCGACAAGTCAAAATACGCAAACTTTTCTAAAGCAGACATATGTACACACTGGATATGAAAAGGTTGCGTTTGCTTACAGCTCAGAATAATTAATATCCTATAGTCGATTCAATGACTGGTATAGACATTTTCGTAGTAATTCAAATGAGTCGTTATGTAACTGTTGATGAGAAATGGATCCACCAATTTAAACCGGAAACAAATAAAAATTTGAAACTGCGAATTTGTAGGGATGGACGGGCTCCAAATACAAATGGGAAGGGATGGTACAGGCTAATTCACGGGTATGTTTTCCAGTGAATCAAAGACAAACGAAACTATTTGCCAGAAAAAGATTCACATCAAATTAGAACTCTATAGTAGAACTTCCTAAATCTCTGAATAATGTATACCTAGTTTAACGAGACCATGTTTAAAAATAAATCGAATGCCGAGAAATATCTCTGGTACTACGAGTAAGGTTTGAAAAAATTCATCTACTGGTAAATAATTTTAATCGCTCGAGTGTTCATAAGGTAGTATATAATGTGGGACCGCTGTCCAGTTACAATTTTATTATTGCAATATGTTTGATTATACAATGATAAAAATAAAAAAAAACAAGTATGAGCTATAGCTGTTCGACCTTGATTTGCATCCAAATTTTGCTCTCTATAAACTATATTACAAAGTAGGCTGAACAATATTTATGGCAAATAATGACAATAATGAAATAATGACAATAATGGACGAATTGTCGTACATAAGTAGATCGAGTCGTCTTTTCGCGCTGATCAAGATTATATATCCTATACGCATTTTGTTATATTCTGACGGTTGAATAAACTCTAATATGCCGGAGTTTAGAGATTTGATGAGAATATGTGCATCTTGCATTTTGGTTGATCCTGACAAAAATTTTTTTAGTCCAAATAAAAAAAAACAAAAAGGTTAACCACCAGTTTTCATGCGTAATTTATTATTATTTCTTGAGAATTTCGAATATATAAATCAAGTTTGAATACGATCGAATGATAATTTCGAAAAAACCTTTTTTCTGGTTTCATAGAAAGTTTTTAACCGAAAAACCATATATTGAACGACTACTTGGTTTAATGGTTAAAAACTTAAAATGAACTTATTGCTATGTCACCGGGCGCCAATATCAGCAATTACAAACGGAGAGATACAAACTAAACAAAGTACAAAGTAAAACAAGCAATCTTTTATCTGATTCGCGCTTGCAGACTCTTGTTAACTTGTAACTGGCAGCTAGAATTAGACTAGTGTTATAAATGCGATTCTGTCACTGGTTAACACTGAAAATGTAGCTGTCAAATTTCATGCGCCTCGTTTGACCACAAAGTTATACTTTTATATTATATTTTGACAGTTGCATGAAACACAAGTCAGATAACATGACACGAAAATATAAGACTGTGTAACCAGGCCATTACTAATATAAAGCGTTTCCAACTCTGTACGATTCAAATTTAGGACAATTTTTTTTTCTGTGCAAGTGGCAACTCTGAAATTCGACAGCTGGCATCTAGGATTGTTCTGACTATTAAAAATGGAACGCTACACAATTAAACAACGTATTATCCTTGTGAAAACCCATTACACAAATGGGGAAAGTTACTCTACCCATTTTTCGAAACAAATCATCTTCCCCAAGTTCGTTAATAAACAAAATTGTCAAATTTATTGCTCAGAAAACCATCATGTGATCCATGACAAACAAATGTATCCACAACGAACAACTATTTGGTGCGAATTTTGGTCAAGGCTTACTTCTTTGAAAGTTAAGCCGGAAATGCAGTGACTGTGAATGTCATACTATACAGCAACATGATTACGGAGTTCTTATGGCATAATAATGGTGTGGATTTGGACGACATGTTTTTTTCAGCAAGATGCCATACGAGCAAGAAACAATAAATTTATTAGAGCAGCAATTTCCAGACAGAAAAAACTCCCGAGATTCCGTATGTGAATGTATGTATGCGCTCTTTTCGTGAAATTTTCCATAACTGTTTTGCATACGTAATTGTTGCGGTGGCCATTTACCCGATGTTTTATCCATACACAACTTCATGATGTCTACTTTATCCTACTAATATTATAAATTAGAAAGTTTGAATGGATGTGTAGATGTGTGGATGTATGTATGTGTCTTTATTACTCAATCACGCAAAAACAACTAAATGGATTTTAATGAATCATTACAATAATATAGCTCATATATCAGAATAACATGTAGGCTATAATTTATGAAGATTAAATTAACGCATTTATTTAATTATTTATTTTATTATTTATTCTCGATCGGCTAGCATCTTTACCCGTTCTGATCATTCTCGATCGATTACCATCTTATCGGTTATATTAAACCTAATACAATATTCATGCTTAACCCTAATACAATAAATGACCCTACATAGTAACATTTATGTTTACAATACATACATATGAGAATAGGTCGTTAAGTATTTTTCACCCTCCTAATCCCACCCCCTATTTTTAATCGCGATTTTAGCCCGAGGGGTCATGAAGAAGGGCGAAGTGGAGAAGTGGGGCACGGAGAAGGGCAACAACGCGCCCGGGACAGCTAGTGTTTCAATAAAAGTTTCACAAATTTAAAAAAAAACAACAGTTTTTTATTTAAATCCGGCGTAAATCCTGAGACACATATGTGAAGAAAAAGGTATGTAATTATTAACAAAATAAGTGTTTGTGACCTTTGATTGTGTTTCGTCCCAAAATTCAATATTCATTGTAGTGCTTGTAAGAGATATGATGTTTACTAATAAACTAAACTTTCGTAGATTTGAACTTTTGAGGTTCGAACGGGTTCGGTATCAATAATTTTTTAAAAAATTAGTCAATATTTTGCGCTTTGAAATTGTCCAAGATGAGCCGCATATTTCCGCATATTATTATACCATTCACACATAATGTGAAATGGTATTATAAGTTTGTCTAAAAGTGTGTAACGCATTAAAGCAGCCATCGTAGAGCCATCATCTTGATCAACTCGACGAGACGAGTCGATCCAGCCATGTCCGTCTGTCTGTATGTCCGTCTATCTGTATGTATGTTGTTGCGCATTTTTTGGGGACCAATTTTTATGCTATCCAGTTGAAACTTAGCACACATACTTCTTTTTACTGCAGTTCAATAGAGTATCAAGATTGACCAGCCACGCCCACTTTTTGGGGTAGCCCCATACAAAGCCCACTTTTGAGTTTTTGTATGAAAAACTTTTTTATTGTAGTCAATATCAACTTAATAATTGATATGGTAACTTTTAGTGGACCGATGCTTGACAAATATTTTAATGGGTGGGGTCTGCCCACTGTTTGGGGTAGTCCCCATACAAACCTACTGCCCATTTTTGTGTTTTTGTAAGAAAAACTTATTTATTAAAGTCAATATTAGGTTGAAATGCGATATGGTACCTTTTTATAGACAGACGCTTAACATACATAAACTAATGAGCGTGGCCCGCCTACTTTTTGGGGTAGCCCCAATACAAACCCACCGTGCAATTTTGTGTTTTTTATGAAAAAATTCTTCATTAAAATCTCGTAATAGTAGTTTGAAATTTGATGTGGTGGATTTTAGTGAACAACCGCTTCATACACATATACAACTGGGCGTGTCCCGCCCACGTTTTGAAGAGGTCCCATATAAACCCATAGTTCACTTTTATGCACTTGTATGGAAAACGTCAATATCAACGTGAAATTCGATATGGCGGCATCTTACACATCTACGACATCGCTTTATTTACATTTTTGGGGTAGCTCCTATTTAAACCTCCACTTTTATGTTTTACAGTACTATTTAAAATTGTGAATGGTATTAGAGCTTCAGTTCAACCGAAATTAATGTTTTTTCTTGTTTTTTAATGATATAGTTGGCCAATTCATACCAAATTTTATAAAGATGTGTTTCTTAAATATTTAAAAAAAATAAATTTTATGAAAATTTGTAAAGAAATGCATCACTTTTGCAGAAGTTATTAATAAATCGCCGCTAAATCAGCCGTTTCTCTCACTGTGCATCGACGAGATAGAGCCACAACTCTATCAAAATGTCAACATTATAAGAGCAAACGGGTGTGTTAAGAGCTGTGGGGCCATACATAATCGAAACATGTTTACTTTACAATGCAATAAAATATCACCAGTTGTCAGCTGAGAGAGTTGGCGTCGAGATTAGGAGCCGTATGAACCACGAGTTGTATGAGCTGTATGATGAGGTTGACATAGTCTAACGCATTACACTACAGAGCATTACAGCGGCTGCACTGCGCCGGTTACCTCATCCGTATGAACGCCAAAGTTCCACCACTAAAGGTTTGCGACGGAAACCTTGAACTTGATTGATGGAGGGTGTCAGAGAGGGCATCCGAGCTTAAGATGGCAAGATTAGGTCTATGATGATCTGAAAAGGTTCCGATTTCCAGCGACTGGCGAACTACAGCGAATGGTGCGTTTTCCTACGTGTGGCCTTGATTGGTAGACGGTTGTAGAGCCACATAAGTAAATAAGTAAATCGATTTTATCATTTCACGCTATGTGTGAAATGGCAAAATTAAAACTTTAATTTCATTGTTGTAGTTTATTTAAATTTTTTTGGAGGAGTTTGTGAGATAGGTCTATTTTACTGAATTCAGTGGTTATAACCATTTTGCTAGGTTCACAGATTTCCCCAGATTTGGCCAAAAACCTAATATTTTTAACATTTTGACATGTATCTCCGAAACAATCATTGTACAAAATGAATTAAAAAAATTAATTAATTAAAAAATTAATTTGCCAATATGGTCGAAGAATAGGCTCGGCTGTGGAGCATTCTGGAAGTTCACTTTTTCACGAAATTGGGGCCGTATCTCGGCAATGGTTCGCACAATGGTGTCTTCCAAATCGTCTAAAGATGTTGGTTTTTCAAATAAAATAATCGAAAAGCGTTACATCGCACGATCTAGGTGGCCAATTGACTGGCCCATTTCAAGAAAAATAAACGTTCGCCAAATGTCTCCTTCAGTAAGTTGATTATGTGACAGCGTCCTGCTGGAAAAACATGTCTTCAATAAACATTCCATTCAATTGGGCCACGAAATGATCGCCAATCATGGCTCTATAACGCTTCCGGAAACGTTAAAGCCGGTCTCATTTTAAAATAAGTAAGCCCCAATGATTCCACCGGCTCATAAAGCACACCAAACAGTTGCTCGGTTGGACGACTATGTCGATTTGCAGGTTTTGTTCTGACGTTAGTCTATTCATGATAAAATTGCAAACCAAACGGAGCTCAAATAATAATAGCGTTGCCAGATCTGACCAATTTATGACAGTTGAATACTTGTCGGAAAATGTAACCTCTCAATTATAATACTAATCGCACTGTGTGTGGACAGTATAAAAACTAACACGTATATTTATTTTTAAACTTGTTCTGCATATACAATAGATAAATATAAATATCACTTGCACCTACAGTTGCTGAGATCTTTTTGTATGAAGTGACAGATTGGCATGGCTATATCGACTCAGTTGTCGTAGCTTATCAAGAGTATATATACAAGTTTGTACAAGTACTTTATTTAGTCTGCCACTCCTTTTTTTGCGTGTTGCACACATTCGCACAAACTTATTTCATTCCAGTCTTTTAGTCTACTGGGTAGGGTATGAATTGTACTTACTGAAAACTGGTGCACCGAAACATGCTGAATATGCCATGCGGGGAAAACCTTGCTTAGAAAGGGAGATATTTGCTATTAGATCCCCGACACTATTGCCCCAGGCAAGCAAAGTGGCGCCGATTAATGCGTCGCTGCAATGCATTGTAATGCCTAGAACCTCCAGCAAGTTAATTGTTTCCACTGCAATACCGTAGATTATAAACATGGCAACCACCGAACTAAAAATCGCGCAATACTGTAAATAAATAAAAAAATTATAAATTAAAATAACATAAATCTGTTGATCTTTCTGACGGACTCTGTAGCCAGGTGGATTTGTATCGGTGCGAGAAAATATGAAGATAATGACCGCCACTGGAGTTGTGCACAGGAGTACTATCACGATAATCGGAATGTTGTAAACGCTGTCAAATTGACCTTAAAAATAGACAAAATTTCGTACAGAATAACAGAGTTTAGTGTATAAGATTTTATATATTAAATCGCTTACAAATTGCCAATGTTATTAAGAATGGTGAGAGTACAAACTGCATGCAACACAGCAACTTAGACCAGCCCAAATTATTTTCTTCATGATCGACATAGGGTATCAGTATTCGCATACAAAAAGTCAACGGTAGCTTCACAATGGCGAGGAATTGGTTGAAGTGATTGCTTTGTTTAAATCTTGTTAGATCCAATGGGTTTATCGATTTCCAGAATTGTTGCCAAAGCATCGTATTTGGCTTTTGTATTTCCCCTTTGAATCAGACCTCTCTGTGTCCATAGTTGTAATACTTTTGTAGCGAGTTGCTCCCATTGTTGAGGACGCAGAAATATTCGCTATCTGTCGATCAAATTCTGTAAATGCATTTATAAAAGATTTTATCACTGTGGACGGTAGAACACGCAAGTGACGAAAGCCCATCTCAGTGTGGCTGCGGGCACGAGCACTATTTTATACGCGCAATATCGAAGTTTTTACTGGTAAGTCCGATCGAAACGTGATACATACCATTAAAAAGGTCTTGAAACACACTTTCAGAAAAATTTAAAACATATAATATCGGATCACCCCAGTCCGAAATATAGGGGGTACATCAGATGGAAAATCCAGCGAATACGAATCGAATAAAGAAAATATCATCTTTCCACCATTACAGAGAAACTTCAAAAACTTCGCCAAAGCGTTCTCATATTAGAGTTTACTTTTTCCAAGATTTTCTTAAATCATGGAAGGAATCTGACGGTCCACAGAAAATAAAAGTGCTGAAAGATGACCATTTCCCCTCATTATTGCCACATAATAAGGCTGCTGCCTGGAAGACGTTGATTGTTTATAATTTTCTTGGGAACAATAAAAGCGCGAATTACAAAATTTTTTTTTAAGATTTCCTCAAAAATTATGCAAGAATGGGCATGATTTTCTGCATTACGTTGCATTACGTTACAATACAATAAAATTTAAATAATCTGTAATTTAATTTCTATTATAATTTCAACAGGCGTATATATGTCGCTCAATCTATATTTTTTGCATTCCTTCCGGCATTGAAAAATGCATTTTTCTGAAAAGATTAAAGTCACCGTGTCAAATCGAGCAAATACGGGGAGTGGTTACTGGTTCAAATGTGACTTTTAATTAAAAAATAAGTAACAAGTGAAGATCGGTGAGATGAAAAGTGCTTTTTACATTGGGGCACATCGAAACCAACCGTGCACACACATTCCGTACGTTTAAATTGTCGGCCAACATGGAATGAACGGAATTTTTTAACATAGTAATTCCATTTCCATGTACCGCAATGAAAATTTCGGATCATTGTTTTTAAATTCACGCACTTTTACAGTGGTACTTTCAGTAACAACGGTTTTCTACGGATCTCGATTATCGTCATTCCTTGAACCGCTTCAACCAGTCTTGCACTCCGATACGGGACAAATATTTCTCACCAAAAACTTCTTTTATCAAATTAAACGTTTCGGTAAAAGTTTTAACGAGTTTAAAACAGAATTTATTAATTATTTCTTGTTCGAAGTTTATTTTTCGATCGATGTCACAAACCCACCGAAACTGTGATAAGCTCGAAACTTTCGAACGAACTATAAAAATGGGATTTTTGAAAACGTTGCGTTTTCCATGCAATTCATCTTGTTGATGTATTCGTGATAAGAGCAATGAGACGAGTCGATCTAGCCATGTAGTATATCTGTCTGTTTGTCTGTATGTTCCTCAATATGTGAAATACTGGTTTATAAGTTGGTATGAACACTTTTTATAGCCTTAAGCAAAATACTTATCAACATGTCTCCTTCCGCTTCTATCTCGTCCATATGCGGTGTACAAACACAGCCGCGACAGTGGCACGACCTGCTTTGTCCGGCTCAAACGAATAAAACTGTGTTTTATTTCACTATCTATTCTGGTCTCTCGGACCAGACCATATCAGACCACTATAGAATGCAGCCAGAAAATATATGGTTCATATAAGGAGCCTTAAACATGAAGCACGTTCAACTACAGCGTTCTTCCTTATACTAGATATCATGTATTTTAGATATTTAATATCTGGCTCAAAGCCGGAATTTAAACTTCTGAGACACCACGTCCACTTCATAGGGCAGCTACAAACCCACCGTCCACTTATGTCTTTTTTGTAAAAAAAAAAAACCATTTATTTAAATTTGGTGTAAATGGTACTAGTTCTTCGGGGTAACCGTTTTTTCTTGTTCATACATTTTCATCACTCATGTTTACTATCATACGAGTAGTTTTATAAAATGTGTTTTGGGATTTTCTGCATAGGACGCCAAGAAAGTGTGTGGAAAAATAAGAACCAGTGGCTGAAATCCGGTATTTAAACTTAATTCGATCCTAACTCCATAAAGATATCAATATACCACGCCCATACAAAACCCAACGCCTACTTTTGGGTTAATGCCTGAAAAATTTAACTATTGCAATAAATATCAGCTTAAAACCGATTGCATCAGATCTACTTATATAGGGTGTCTCAACCAGAGTGCACGATTCAATTGAAAAATATAAGGCATATTTTTTGAGCAAGTGGTGACATTTGGTAAAGTTGTGGCTTTATCTGTTGGATCGTGGCCTTGAGCTCAGGAATTATTTGTGGTTTATTCACATACACCCGAGATTTCATATAAACCCAAAAGAAAGAAAGGAGTGTGGCAGCTGGCACCATCCTGCTGAAACCATCCAGTTCCTTACCATACAGTTGAAGCCACAAGAAATCCGTTATCAAAGAAATGAGGCCTAACCAACATCCCAGCACCAGATAGTTGCTCGTTGTGAATATATTTGTTTGCGAACCCATTCAGTCGAAAATGCGACTCATCGGTAAAGATGATTTGTTCCGAAAAAATGTGTTTTCAATGATTCATGATAATGGGGTTTCACAATGATAACACGATGGTCAATTGTGTAGCGATGCTCCATTTTTAATAATCGGAACAATCGTAGAAGTTAGCTGTCAAATTTCAGAGTTACCACTTGCACAGAATAAAAGTGGCTCCAAATTTGAATCGTGCACTCTTGTTGGGACACCCTATATACTGTACTACGTAATTGAAGTGTCCGACTATATGAAACACAATCAACGTTACGGTAGAAGGTATAAGAACGTTAAACAGTTTAATATGATTGTACTCACTGCGCCTGTTTCTTATCAACAAGAGATGATCGGTAAATACGACTACCAGATATATCAGATATAAGCACGGCAGTCCACACGCCATTAATCGAGTAATAACCTGTTTGTTCCACTTGACGCAGAAGTCCATATAGACGACATCGATCATCGTAAACGAAACCTCACGCAAAAAGAACCACGGCTCGACTGAAAAAGGATTTGATACAATTATCGATCCAGCAACAAACATATTCACAAATAAATTCGCCGAATATGTATCGGAGTATGGATTGCGAGCTGGTGAATTAAGACCGGCAAGCGTTGTGAATAGATCCGGAGCAGCGTTTCCGAAGGCAACAATTGTCACACCGGCAACATACTCGCTAAAGTGGAGCATCTTTGAAATCGCTTTCAGAGCCGGGACAAAACTGTAATTAACGAATATTATTAGTACGGGTATATAGTTCAACTATAAAAACAATTTATATTATTTAGACCACATACTAAGATTTTGATATCATTGCAAGCAACCAAAAAAAATAGCCACAAATTATGCAAAGGACTATGATGCCCAGAAAGTAGCTGAATTTGTTATCCGTTTTAAAGTTGCAATAGTAAACTTCAGAATAGCTAATTATAAAATAATTACAAAGTTTGGAGGTTTTGACAAAATGGCAACGATCGACTTCCGGCAGGGCCGCCACTTCAGAACATGTTTTCTAATAAAAAAATTTATAAAAATGTAATAGGTGAAAAATATACGTCATATATTGTGTGAAAATGGATAATCGATTACTGTCTTATAAGTATAACTATATTTTTGAGTATATAGATGACCAATCTATACAGATGAATAAAATTGGAGTGCCTGTTTGTAATATTAAAATAACCGCTTTTTACTAAATGCATATGGATGTATACACTGTACATATACCAAAATAATGTTTTTACAATTTTTGTCTGTCTGTCTGTTTGTTCCGGCTAATCTCTGAAACGGCTGGACCAATTTTGACGGGACTTTCACTGGCAGATAGCTGATGTAATAAGGAGTAACTTGGGCTACTTTTATTTTAGAAATTTTGTTTATTTTTATTATTTTTTTATTAATCTATATACATCTATATGGAAGTATGTACGTATGTTCCCTATAGACTCCGAAACCGCTCAACCGATTTTCATCAAATTTTGTGGCAATATTCAAAATAGTCCCGTGGGTGATCCTGTGAAGTTTTTAATATTTTTCTAATTTTTATATGTATGTACATATGGGTATATTCTACCATGCGCGTTAGCTACTGACTAAGCTGCATTCTCTCTCTCTCTCTCTCTCTCTCTCTCTCTCTCTTCTTTGGCATTGCAACAGCAACAGCAGCCACAAGTACAACAACTACAAGAACGTAGAGTACAGTAACAACAACAACAAGTAGTGTGGACGTACGAACCATAGCACAAAGAGGAGACAAAGGATAGGGAAACTATGTATGTACATATGTGTATATTCTACCATGCGAGTTTATTTGATAAAGGGGAAGGGCAGAACGACGTCTGCCAGGGTACAGCTAGTCAACAATAAAATCCAAATCCAGAGGCCCGACCTTATGATAACGAAAGTAGGAATGGGTGTTCAATAATAATTATATGAATGATATACGAGGATTGGCTTTTTTTATTGATCAATAAAAACGGCTGTAATATTTTTCAATATATTCTCCAGGAAGATCAATACATTCAATACTTAGAAGTAGATACTTTCAAAACGAGATGTAGAAAGGCTTCAACAGCTTCTGCATTCATCGAAAAATGAACTCGTAATATATACTTGATATATATATATATATATATATATATATATATATATATATATATATATATATATATATATATATATATATATATATATATATATATATATATATATATTTTATGTGCGGGAACAAAACGAATTCATTGTGTGCAAAGTCAGTGTTATACGGCGGATGATGTTTTAAATGCTCAAGAACTCTTTTGTATGAACCTATATGTAAGAGCTCGAATTTCGATTTATTTAAAGTGGTCCCAATTGGAAGCCCAACACATTACCCTACTTTCATCAACGGATGGTCTTGTTTTCAAGGCAATTTTCTTGATTTTAGGCCGTTTTTTATGAGTGACTGTCAAATTTTGCGGTATCCAACGTGAACAAAGCTTTTTGACTGGCAAATGTTCATGGTATATTGAATGTCAAACTAATACCCAAAGATGCCTTTGTCTCATGGTATTGTCTTGTCAGTTCACGCACAGCACCGATGTTTTTTGGAACAATAGCTGTTTTTGGACGAACTTCTTTAGACCACACTTCTCTAGACCACACTTTAAACAATTCAGCATACCTGAAAAATACTAATCTAAGCCGTAACACAAAGTCTTCATCTTAACTTTGGATGTTCTATCTGTTATAGACGTTGCATTCTACATGCATTCAGACAGGATGATGTTCACAGCTTAGTCGTCTTGTATCGCCGAATAGCTAATCATAAATATTTTTAAAGTTCATATATTCTTGGATCCTCCGACGCTTAATTAACTTACCAGAGTTATCGGATTAACATAGTTATCGTGTCGTTTGAAACGGTTTACCGTGTAATTAGTAGTAGTAGTATTATACATATTTATAGCACAAATTCATTTTGTTTATTATTTTTTAGTTTTTTGCTTTTGTTCGTTAAGACATAAAATCTTCAACGAATATTTGTAAAACAGAATTAAGTATGAAAGATAGATGGCAGAAAAATCGAAGTCAAGTTAGTCAGTTATTGATGTTAATAGTGCTGGGATGACACGAGTTCATCTCTGATTGAATTTTCTTTGATTTATTTGTCTCACTTCTTTGACAATTGAATTTTGCATTAGTGGTAGGAGGAGAAAACATTGCGTATTTCGCTGAATTTAGATTTAACTCAGATATAGACGGGTATCGTGGTTGACCAGTTTGGTTTACCACTTTATTATGAATAGACTAACGGCTGAACAAATCTGGCATATTGTGCAAATTTGTTTCGAAAATCGTGGTTCAGTTTGGGAGTGTTACGATACGTCCACTATACTACAGTGCAGTGGTCACCGAAGAAACAATTGCTGCTGTAGAGCGTAATATTGAGGAGGGCTGAAAATCAACTGGAATTGTTTTACCGCAACATTTTATTCAGTGATGCGGCTCATTTTATCCTCAATTGTCATGTTTATAAGAAAAGTATGCCACATTTGGAGTGAAAAAAATCCTCGAGATATTCTTTAAGCACATCCATAAAAACACTGTCACTATTACTTCTTTAAAAATGAGGCCAACGGGAATGTTACCATCAACGGCGACCGCTATAGAGCCATGATAAGCGATTCTTTTGCGCTCCAATTCAATGGGATATTTATTGAAAACATGTTTTTCCAACAGGAGTGCTCCGCATTCCATACAGCGTGTCACACAATCGGTTTACTAAACGTAACATTTGGCAACCGAGATCTTTGCGGCTCAACGCCTTTTGATTATTTTCTCTGGGGTTACGTGAAGTCATTGGTTTATGCGAACAAACCAATTACTTTTGACGACTTGGAAGATAACATTGTGCGAACTATTGCCGAGACATGACCTCCATACTTGTTGGTCGAAAATTAGACTTCCAGAGAGCGCCACATCTGCACCAGACCACAGGCACCCACACTAATAGTATACAATTTTCTTTATAATGAAGACAATTGTGTATTTGAAATTTCGTAATCTCAGTACTTCAATTAAATTCAAAGTTCTATACCTCTTATGGACGAGGGGGCGTGTCACGTCCACTTTTAGAACTACCGCAAAATTTTGGAATGTTATATGACAACTTTCTTATTAAATAAAATCAAAAATCCAAATTACTAAATTAAATTCAAAGTCAAGACCGCAAATATTTCGTATTATTGTATATATGTTTTACAATACGATTTAACATATCGTATGAATAGTATCTGAGCTCCGTTTCAACCGAAGTTAACATTTTTTCTTGCTTTTTAGTTTATTTATTCTTAAATTTCTTTATAAAATTTTTGAAGTCTGCATAAGAAGCCGTAAACTCAGGACTGAAGCATTCTTACTTGTTAAATGTAAATATTGTATGATTCGTACAAGTTATGTAACGGGGCGCTATGGTTCATTGGATCTAGAGGATAGAAGATTCATTTTAGAAATCTATATATACGAAGTGTGTTCAAAAGTAAGGTTACTTTGTATTTTTAAGAAAAATATTTATTTATTCATCAATATTTATGCTGTCCCCTTCAAAGAAATCACCCTCAGATACAATACACTTGTGCCAACGCTTTCTCCAATCCTCGAAGCACTACGCCACTGTAATCGAAGAAAACAGTGAGCAAAACTTTGACTTTTGATCGAACTTGGCGTGCTTTTTTCGGTCTTGGCTCATATGGGCTTCTTCCATTTGGGACGATTGGGCTTTGGTTACCCATGTTTCGTCACCAATTATGACCCTTTTGAGTAAATCTGGATTGTTGTTGACGTCATTCAATAGCTCCTGAGCTCGATAGCAGAAAATCGCCGAGCACGCAAAACACTTCTAACCGTTATGCCTCTCACAAACAGACTAGACACGCTATATAGCTGAAACTGTAAACATTTGTTCGTGACGAGTGTACCAACACAATATCGATAATCGAATGTACGTTGCACTCGAAATTTGAAAAGTCACCTTACTTTTTTTACACACCCCGTATAGGTGATGAAACTCTAAAAAATAAAATGTTATCCACTGGCTTTCAGTACAAAATTCAAGTCTTGCAGAACGGCAATTGTACGATTAACGAGCTCATCACGGAAGCGCCAAATATTGTCGTCCACTACCGGATTGAGCAAAGCCGATTTGATATTTGGTTCGCGATAATGCTGCATCTGTCCCAAATTGACAGGCGCCGATTTTGGGCGGCAGCTTCCTGTCCACGCCAACGGAAAGTGGTTGTGCAGGGTGACCGCGTATTTCGTCGTATGCAGACATTTGATGGCTGAATACAAATCGCGATGCTCAGCTACACGCTCCACATGCTGCAGCATATATAAATACTCCGGCAGATCGGTAAAACGTGGTGGTTTTTCTGGATATTGCGGAAAGTAGATATTTCGAAAACAATAACTCGCCCAGCTCTTACAGTTTTTTTTCGTATCAGGTGATGCGTCAGGTGTGCGATCCACAGCCTCAATCAGCTGTGGCCAATTGGTGAGATTCCCTAGTGGCATGATGACCTCATCAATATCGCAAACGGCTATATAATCATACCGATAGAGATTTCGGTAGAAACAATCATTATATGGTATGATCTCATTTAATATGCGATTAAGAAAGTCGTGTTTCATGGCGAAGTGGTTGAAATGCCGCACCGTGTGTGGTTCACCACGTCCCATCGAGTAGCTGCGAAAATCGACGAAGCCGGTATTTTCGTAGTGTCGCAGCACGCGAATCATATTCGGATGCAACTCGCCATTGTAGATTGTAACTTTTTCGGCGCCGAGCAGGCGCAGCATCTCCAGCCATTCAACAAGGCGTGTGGACATATCGACATATGGAAAATCAAGCGACTTGACACAAACAGCAAACCGGCTACGTTTCGCTGGATTCACTTGGGACTTTAGTTCCGAAGGCGGATCGTAGTACACACGAACGTAATTTGTTGCCCGTTCACATTCCTTTGTCACTAGGGACACAGCTTTCGGTACCTTGTACTTATCGGCTCCCTCAGGCACAGCACAAGATACCAAATTTGGATAGATATGACGTGGCGTGTTACCCCAAACTTTGTACCAGATTAAGTTATATTTCAACACTGGCACAATCAGCGGTTTACGTCGGTCTTCGAACCACATCTGGCAGTACATCTTTGGATAATTATTATCGATTTCATTAATCATTGTAAGAAGACGAACAAGCGGCCCATTTTTCAAAGAGTCACGCTTGTCGTAGTAAGCACCGAAAATGTAGTAGGTCTTGTTACCATTGCGGGCCTCTTGCCAGTAGTCGTTATGGAAATTGATATCATTCAGCACTGGAATCTGTGTGCAGGTATCGTTCGGATAATTTTTCTTTTTCTCGTTATCCAGCAGGTCTTTCAAAGGCAACGCGGGTAGTTCCTTGTCCATCAACTGTTGCAATTGCCAATTTGGCGGTTCTGAAGGGGAAGATTTACAGATCATAAACGAAAAGGTTACATTAAATTTTTGATTAGTGAGTTTTAAGTCTCAGGGATTTGTAGTGAATGAAAGACCGTGCTCTAAAAGCAATATTGATACTAAATACAGCTTACCACAGGGTATTCGGCTAAAATTTGTTAGCAATTGAGTACTTGGGATTGGTTTGTCAGGCATGCAATTAATCGAAATTTCACATTAAGCTCACCTGTAGAATCGTTCAGCAGCAATTTTAGCATGTTGGCCACGATGGCATTTTTATTCGAAGAGTTTTCCTTATAGCCTTTTAAAAATGTTGTTTTAAAATAGCCACCACTAGCGTAGTAAAATATTAGGAATGCAAAGAGAAGCTTAATGCCGGCAATAGTAGCCAATATTTTTATGCTGCATTTTGAGTCGTAGTTATACATAAGAATGCTTATAATCTTCCTTGGTTTAGCTTTCACAGATGAATAATTTTGCATTTTCTAAATTGATTTTCACAATTGTTCCGGGATGTGTATCTGCATGCAGCAACCAACAAATTTCAACTGATTTGGCAGCGCTTAACAAAAAATAATGAAACATAGAACGTGTGAACGATCTGACTCTTAAACCATTCAAAGCAATTGTTGACCTCTGTCAACAAAAAAAAGAGGTAGAACGATGAAACAAAATTGAAGACTTAATTGTTGTCTGTTTAAAAATTAAATCACAACTTTTACTTAAAGTATTATTGACATCGCCACATGGTCGTTTAATCTTACTTGCATATTTAGCTGATTAATTGCAATTGCATTGAAATTGTCACGTACTTTGATAGGTTCTAGAATTCCGAAAGCGGTAACGAAAAGCATTTTGTTTGAAACTTTTGATGAGTACAGTTTATGTTTGAGCCAGGGCGCGGGAGCGGAGCTAGAACACGAAGCGTTACCAAATTTTGAACTGCTACTGCTCCAAAAAAATGTTTTCTATTTTTCCATAGTTTTTTTATGTGTTAAAATTGCGCGGACTGAAATATTCGTTTTTAGTATATTTGTTTGGTATAAAAGCATTCGGCTACCATGAACTCATGTGACGACCAGATTGGAGTTGACATCGGTAATGGTCTAAAATAGAATAAAAGCTTTTTGAAGGCCTATGTACCGCATCCTTTTTTATGTCAGTCAGAAATGCAAGAAACGACCTTTACAGCATTTTGAAAAAAATTCAATTGATTAATTTTTCAATTAGTGTTGATCTTGATGACGTATTCGAGAAGACGGCAAGTACAACAACATCTGAAGAAGTTTTCTAAGATGTGATAAAACGCACATACCATTTTTCAAGTTTATTTTTTTAAGCATTGCAATTACTGCCGAAAATCGGAGTAAATTTTTTGTTACTTTAATACAAAATGATAAAGACGCACAACGTTAACACAAATTAATACAAAAATGTATTGCGAAATAAATTAGTCTTCCAAAAACGAAAAAGTATTTTCATTACAAAATATGATTTACGAACTGAAATCAATATTAATTATGATATACATTTTTTTTTTATATCTTTCTTTCTTTATTTACATCTATCCCAGAGTCGGACAATCATTAAATTGCTTAATTTTACATTGGTTTTTATATGCAATACATTTTTACATGAAGAGTGGATTATGGGAGGGGTTACATAAAATTCGGCTTATTAACCTGCGTCTCTGATGCGCAGGCTGACTTGCATAGCTTTGTGATTAAGGTAGTGAGCACTTGCGTTATGGCTGTAAATTGGTTGAACATTTGTTCCATCATTACTGCCAATCGCTTAAACATGAAGTTTGATTGACTCTCGTGAGTCAATGCTGGTTGGTTACTGGGTGGTGAGGGAATAGGACGGACTTTTAAAGCCATGGCATAGCTGATATTTGCATTGACAGCTGAACTTGAAGTTTGTTGTTCTTTGATCAGTTTTATTTTGTCTGTCTTTGGTTTTGGACCATACCATTGTTTGGCCTTTTGGTAGGCTTTGCAGCTTTTGTATGATGCAGCATGTTCCCCCTCGCAGTGAGCGCATTTGGCAGGTACTGGCATTCGTTAGAGTCAAGATACGGCTTGAACTTGTCGTACGATTCTTTGTCATTTAGCATTATTTATTAGACTTGACCATCACGCCCTGCAGTGAAACTTTTTACCATGACCGATAATACTAGATGTGTCAGCAATCATGTCACTTATAATAGAGAACCCCGGGAGGAAGATGGGTGGGGGTTTGATGACCATAGGTTTTTTTTACCGTTCACTGGGTATTCTCAACAGAATCAGGCGCTTCATCATCCAAATTGTCTTGGTCATCTGTGATGTTAGCTAGCAGCTAAAAGCGATTAGCTCTAGAATTGGAGATCTAGTTTCCCTTAGAGGTTCCAGGGAGATGCTTCTGGTGAAGTATCTTTCGTTGGATTACGCCTTCTTCAGAATGAGAAGAACTACTATCTAGCAAGCTTGATACAGATCTGACATCAACACTGGCTTGTACCTTGGGCGTCTTGCATGAGCTGGCAGTTTTTTCCTGTTAAAACTGCCGTGGAAGAGGCATTTGACTTCTCGCTATTGGTTTTGGTATAGATTCTATACTGGCGTCGTTGTCCATCACGGCGATGTTTTTTTTTTTTCAACTTTTTGAACGATGATATTAATTGCCGAAAAAAAAACATTTTCTTTTGCTCGGAGCGGAGAAAATGGAAAATTTGGAGAACAAAATTAAGTTGTGTTGGTTGAATTGCCAAGTTGTTTTTGAAAAAGCAATTCTACACATAAATATATACAATTTATTCGAAAATACAATCGTATATATTCCATAATACAAAAAAAATGTAGACTTATAGAAACATCGAGCTATAAAATTGTAGATTAAAACTAGAAAATTTGCCAAACACTTTTTATTTATCTCAAGTACTCACTCCAGTTACAGTAAGTTAAAATATTCAGAAATTTTTATTGTTTACTTATTTTTTAAAATCAATACACTTTATTTGAAGGGCGTGGCGCCCTTTTCCTTGTTCCACTTCATAAAATGTTCTACATTATCTGAGATTTCCAGAAAAAAATCCAACTTAGGAGTGCACGTGCACTTCTTTTGTTCAGGTTGTAGAGATATTCGAGTTTGGAGTGAAAATCCAATACAATTTTTCTTCCATAACTCGAATATCTCTACAACCTGAACAAAAGAAGTGGCACGTGTACTCCAATACGTGAAAATCCAATACAATTTTTCTTCCATAACGATACTGTAACTGTAACGATATAGAATTATATATTTATCAATAATTTATAAACTTTATACGGCATGTTTTTAATCGGGACTACAGGTTGACCTCGAATTATACTCTAAATAGTTAAACACTGCGCGCGCTCTGACCTCTATCTCGAAAATGGTTCAAGATATAAAAAAAATGTTTAAACAAAAGTTGTAGAGAATTTAATCCTCACAATATTTGTAATAAATACAAATAGCATAAAACCCATAGGAAACGAGATATTTGCAATAGATGTGTAAAAAATATTTTGTTTTTACCTTTGACCTTGGAATATAGGCTTTGAGACAAGATTTAGGGTGTCAAAATAAAGGTTTATACAAGTTTATAGCTGACTATCTCTCATTCCGAGATACTTGATATATATATATATATATATATATATATATATATATATATATATATATATATATATATATATATATATATATATATATATATATATATATATATATATATATATATATATATATATATATATATATATATATATATATATATATATATATATATATATAGTATATATATATATATATATATATATATATATATATATATATATATATATATATATATATATATATATATATATATATATATATATATATATATATATATATATATATATATATATATATATATATATATATATATCGAGCTATCGATCGATCGATCGATCGATCGATCGATCGATATATATATATATATATATATATATATATATATATATATATATATATATATATATATATATATATATATATATATATATATATATATATATATATATATATATATATATATATATATATATATATATATATATATATATATATATATATATATATATATATATATATATATATATATATATATATATATATATATATATATATATATATATATATATATATATATATATATATATATATATATATATATATATATATATATATATATATATATATATATATATATATATATATATATATATATATATATATATATATATATATATATATATATATATTGCTCGTTAGTCGATGTAGTTAAGACGATGGAACCTCTCAGCGCCATTCGCATGTGTCCATGGTTCGATGCAGTGATACACCATCCACCAAAGAACCAGACAAAAAAACAAATAAGAAAAACAAAGTTTGATATAGAGCGGGTGGTGTACTGTACCTATTCTTTTTCCTTTGTGATAATGGATTTGGGTTTTGTGCCCTTCGCTGTGCTCTATGGATGGGTTGGTGGATTGTCGGGCTTCGTTCCGCCTCCTTATTCCCTTAGCCCATAAGTGCAGTGCACGGAAACTGATTATTCTAGAAAAAAAAAACAATACTCAAACAAAAAGAAACTAAAGAATCTTATTCTCCCGACACGGTATGGTGATGCAGAAATTTGTAAAGTTGCAATGATTCAGGTACCAAAAGATGTGCTGGTCCTGTCCTCCTCTGTACTCTCCCTACCATGGCATTTCGTTGGAGATATTTTGCAAAATGCCCCAATAATAAGATTATTTTATACACGATATATCTTACGCGTGATGTACTTATGACGGAAGATAATTTATTACCACTTCATTTTAGAGAAATTCATTTAAATTAATTAATAAAACAATTGAATATTCGATAAGTTCAATTCAATATAAAATTAAATTAGATAAGTTGTACGGCTCGTAACTTTAAATTCAATAAATCAATTAATAATTCATATTGCTACTCATTCACATATATCTACCGCTGCTCGTTCGTTGGGCCCATCAAAGTCGCTGCTAAAGAAGCTGTGGACTTATACTAAATAAATCTTATATATACTACGCGATGTCGCTACTAAGTAAATTATGAATTTAAGTTTAAGTTAAAGCAATTGTATGACAACTTACCTTACAAACTTAACGTTTTAAAAAGTTACTGAATGATTTTAATACATTTAATGTAAACAAGAAAATTTTGAATTAGACCTTGCATCGATAATTAACAAAAATTAATAAAAGAATTGCAAGACAAGAAAAAACTTTAACTTCGGTTGAACCGAAGCTCTAATACCATTCACACGAAATTTTAAATAGTATTGTAAAACATAAAAGTGGGATTTAACTAGAGGCTACCCCAAAAAGTGGGCAGTACACGCCCACTAGTAGATGTGTATGAAGCGACCATCTATAAGATGCCACCATATCGAATTTGAGGTTGATATTGACGTTTTCCATACAAATGCATAAAAGTGAGCTGTGTGTTTGTATGGGACTACCTCAAAAAGTGGGCGAAACACGCCCATTTGTTTATGTATATGAATTGGTTGTCCACTAAACTCCACCAAATCAAATGTTACGCTAATATTGATTTAAATAAAGAATTTCACAAAATTGCACGGTGGGTTTGTATGGGGGCAACCCCAAAAAGTGGGCGGGCCACGCCCATTAGTCTATGTATGTTAAGCGAATGTCTATAAAAAAGCACCAAATTGCATTTCAACCTAATATTGACTTTAATAAAGAAGGTTTTCTTACAAAAGCACAAAAGTGAGCAGTATGTTTGTATGGGGGCTACCACAAAAAGCAGGCGGGTCACGCCCATTAGTCTATGTATGTTAAGCGAATGTCTATAAAAAAAGCACCAAATTGCATTTCAACCTAATATTGACTTTAAAAAATAAGTTTTTCATACAAAAAGTCAAAAGGGGGCAATAGGTTTGTGTGGGGGCTTCCCCAAACAGTGGGTGTACATATATGAGGTGACATACACAGTAATGCATATGTCAAGCATCTATATACTAGAAGTTACCGTATCAATTATTAAGTTGATATTGACCACAATAAAAAAGTTTGTCTTACAAAAAGTCAAAATTGGTCAGTGGGTTTGTATGAGGGCTAACCCAAAAAATGGGCGTGACTGGTCAATCTTGATACTCATCCAACTCATACATAAAAATTGGTCCCTAACAAATTAGCAACAACATACAGTTAGACAGACGGACATGGCTAGATCGACTCGTCTCGTCGAGTTGATCAAGAATATAAATATATAAATATTGTTTGATTTAATTAATTGCCGCTTATAGCCACGGTCTTATGTCTGAACAGTCTAATGCAAATTCAAAACCATGCGTTTGCCTGCATCAGTCGCGCTCTAAGAATAGGAAGAATAATGAGCTTTCGGACGGGATCATTCCAATCGAATAAGTGCTTTATCGTATGATACTCATTGCATGTTAAAGTGCGAGAGAACACAAAATTATAAATGACAAAGATGTCAACAATTAACAGTTTTAAAAGCTTTAGTTAATTTTGAAAATAATTAACCCATCACCGGCCACTACAGTGGGAAACTTCTGGAACACCACCACCATGACTTAATACCGATAGCAAGACATTTAGCCAAAGCCATTTGTCGAAAAATTGAAATTGAAAATGAAAATTTATGGGTGGGGCACGCAGGAATCGCAACATCTGATCCCTTGTCAGCTGGTAACTGTTTGTTTTGATGTATATTTATGTTTGTTCCTGCACGGTACTATCCCTGTTAATTTATTTTCCAAACAGGTGCTATTGTTGGGAGATGTGCGTTAGGTTTTTTTTATTGTTTATTTTTCTTTTTTTGTACTTTAAGAAGTTATAAATTTTTGTTATGGTCTAACGCCCCGCACAGTGTGCCCTGAGCTAACAGTCGCACCCAGGTGTGTGCGTGTGACAATGGCCAAATGGATTTGTACATAAAAATGGTGCCCACCGAAGGCACCATACAGCTTTGTATATAACAAGCGGCACCGAATAGTTCAAATATACACACAGAATTTTATTTTTATATACATAAATATGTACTTTGCAACGCTGCTTTGGTTTTTCTCATATGGTGGAGTGGCACCGCCCACGTTTCCAGTTGATCTTATTTTTCCATATACTCTTTACATATTTAACAATTCTAGTCATTCCGCTGTTGTTTGTGAGTGAGCTGAGGTGTGTACCCCAAAGACCTTATAAACAATACGTTGTGATGAAATGGTGCTAAGTGGTCTGGAAGCCATCAGTGATTTATCAACGGCAACTGTTTTAGCCGCTTTTTTTCGATTTACATCACGGCGTGGCTGTCCAGCCCAAACGTTTTTCGACAATGGCACAAATTTCGTTTGTGCTGCTACTGTACTAAGAAATGAATTTCAACTATTTCTTCAATCATCACAAGATCAATTTCACGAGAACTATGCAGAATTTTAAGAAATCAGAAAGTTTATCGCAGCTGGTGCAGCAGAGATGAAAAGTTTTAAACATCATTTCCGCCGAATTTCCGTGAAATGAAATTCACCATGGAAGAGTTTTCAAGGCTGTTAAGTCAGATTGAATCATCTATGAATTCGCGTCCAATATACACAGTAATGATAACAACCCTTTCACTCCAGCTCATTTTTTGATTTGCTCATATTTATTGCAACCGGCTGAGCCAGAAAATGTATTCAATCCGATTTGCATGGCAAAAACTTACTGCTCTTCATCATCATTTTTTGTGTAATGAAAAAAATAAGTACCTGAAAGAACTACAGCGTAGAATCAAATGGAAACACCCTGAAGCTAATTTGGAAACCGGAAATATTATGGCAATCCGAGATGTGAATCTTTCCCCAAATGAATGAGAAAGTACGTAGCGAGGAATGGCAAAGTTAGAGTAGCTGACATTGTAACTATATGTGGTGTAATAACGCGTCCGGTTGTATGTTTTGTTTCGACCGCATACCATTTATAACAGCACAGAAATGGAGAAGGCTAGAAACGCCATCGAACCATAAGCAGCCGCGTGTGCAGAACTTTACGAAAGTGTTCTGAGTTTTTGGCAATGAGTTTAGAGAAGCGTCTCAGATCTGTGCTGCTGCACAGACACTGCTCGAATTGCCCCTCACTGCGTGGAGTGTGGTAAGAAGCATAGCCTGCTGCTGCATGGAAATCTTAATCCCTTCAAGCGTCTCCTCCGCGTCATCAGTAGCAGCAGCGTCTATATCTAAGGGACCCAGGTCTACCGATCGAGCAGCAGCTAAGACATAATACACACCGACAGAGGAAGCGGACAGATGGACGCTACAGCCGCGCTCGTTCACCTACACCAAAGAGACCTCATTTGTCAACGCTGTCGACCCGGAAACTCCCTCTGCGTCCCAAGGGCATCATGAAGAGTGTCGGTTTGGCGTCGATCCCCACCACTGTTTGCTGGTTTTCCGATTCCGAAGTGGTCCAAGCAACGAGTTGTAGTGGCCCGGGTCGTGCGTGGAGTGAAACGAACTCTGCTCGAGAGCTCAGCAGATGAGAGGCTAAAAGCATTTTTATGGCATTGTGTTGGCGGACAAAGATTTTTGGCAGTCCTGACCGGTGTTCTTTATTTTTGGTGCACAAGCCTATCAAGGTGCGATACGTCCAGCAATAATACCAGGTTCTCCCGCCCAACCGACGGAACAATGGTCCATCTTCGGCTGTTTGCTATGGGACGTTGCCGAAAATTAAGTGATGTGTTCGAGGTGCGGTTGAGTTTTTTTTTTGGAAACCTAGTAATTTTTTTGGATTTTTCATAATTTGTTCTTTCTCTGCATTGTGTTTAGTACAGAGGTTTTTTTTATTGAATTGTTAAGTTAATTGAATTTTTAAGTTTGCAGTGGAACAAAAACTTTCAAAATTCGAAATAATTCAATTTAGGGTACATTTAATTTTAAATTAAAATCAAAAATCGCGTTCTAATTGTTGAGGAGCACCATAACAATTAATATTATTGGGTCCAAAGATTACTTTCCGCCCCTGCGATTTTACAGTATTTTTGCTCTTATATAAACTGAAAAAAATATGTAGGTATGTATCTTCGAGAAGTACTTAAATTCTATCCACTGCCTTTTTAAACTAAGTTCAATTCGCGCAGAGCATTCAATGTACGATTACCGAGCTCATTGCGGAAGCGCAAAATGTTGTCGTCCACTACCGGATTGAGTAAAGTCAACTTGATATCTGGTTCCCGATAATGCTGCATCTGGCCCATATTGGTAGGCGCAGATTTTGGGCCACAGCTCTCTGTCCACGCCAACGGAAAGTGGTTGTGCAGTGTGACCGCGTATTTCGTCGTATGCAGACATTTGATGGCTGAATACAAATCGCGATGCTCAGCCACACGCTCCACGTGCTGCAGCATGTAAAAGTACTCCGGCATATCGTTAAAGCGAGGTGGTTTTTCTGGATATTGCGGAAAGTAGATATTTCGAAAACAATAACTCACCCAGCTCTTACAGTTTTCATTTTTCACATCATATGATGCGTCAGGTGTGCGATCCAAAGCCTCAATAAGCTGTGGCCAATTGGTGAGATTACCTAATGGCATGATGACCTCATCAATATCACAAACGGCTACATAATCATACCTATAGAGGCTGCGATAGAAACAATCATTATATGGTATCATCTCATGTAACATGCGATTGAGACCGTCGTGTTTCCTGGCGAAGTGGCTGAAATGGCGCGGCGTGTGTGGTTCACCACGTGACATCGAAAAGCCTCGAAAATCGACGAATCCGGTTGTCCTTTCGTAGTGTCGCAGCACGCGAATCATATTCGGATGCAACTGACCATCGTAGATTGTCACTTTGTCGGCCCCGAGTACACGCATCATCTCCAGCCATTCGACAAGGCGTGTGGACAAATCGACATATGCAAAATCAAGCGCCTTGACGCAAACAGCAAACCGGGCACGTTTCTCTATAGGCATTTCTTCCGAAGGCAGATCGTAGTGTACACGAACATAATTTGTTGCCCGCTCACATTCCTTTGTCACCATCGACACCGCTTTCGGTACTTTGTACTTATCAGCGCCTTCAGGCATAGCGCAAGATACCAAAGTTGGATACACGTGACGCGGCGTATTGCCCCAGACATCGTACCAGATTAAGTTATATTCCAACACAGGCACTATCAGCGGTTCACGTCGGTCTTCGAACCACATCTGGCAGTACATCTTTGGGTAATTATGTTTGACTTCATTAATCATTGCAAGAAGACGAACAAGCGGCCCATTTTTCACAGAGTCGCGCTTGTCGTAGTATGCACCGAAAATATAGTACGTCTTATTACCGTTACGAGCCTCTTGCCAGTACTCGTTCTGGAAATTAATATCGGTCAGCAATGGAAACGGTGTGCAGGTCTCGTTCGGTTCGCCTTTCATGTATTCGTTAGCCACAAGATCTTTTAATAGTAATGATGGCAGTTCCTTTTCTAATAGCTGATACAGCCGCCAATCGGGTGGCTCTGAGAAGGACACATACGGGAGACTTGTTTAATTTAATCAAGATACAATCACTTCCTACTCATCTTACCTGTTTGTTTGTTTAAAGACACTTTGTACCTGTAATCGCCTGTATCACTTAGTTTTTCTTTTCTTCTATCATGTTTTTGTTGCAGCAACATAAGTATTACAAAAAGGTTAATTCCGATTATGACGAGCAATATTTTGATAACAGGCATTCGGCGGTAGGACATCTTGAGTGTTCTGCAGTTTTACTTCATTCAACAGCCAATGAGTGTGTAATTTTATTTTTACCAGAAGCAATATTACAAGCCAAACTCCTACCAGCGGTGCCATATTCCATAATGTCGTCCCCAAACGCCGATATCTCACAATTACTCGTACATAATTTATATCTGCGCCTCTCATTTTCATGCAAACTATATTGCCTTTTATCCATTAAATTGTGGTTTAAACCTGGGTCTGATATTTTCCCTATTTGCATACTAAAATAGTGTTATACCTATTTAATTAAAATAGTCAATGGATTGAGTTGGGAAAACAGTCGCTCAGTGGGGCCTCAGGCGGTAGAGCCGCTCAAAGTTGACTATTTTTCAGAAGGCAACAAAAATCCAAAATTCTACTCTTTCAGACGGAATTTCATACAAATTATACAACCGATCTTTATTATACCATTCACACATAGTGTGGAATGGTATTATCAGTAAAAAATAATAATAAAGTATATATATTCTTCATCAGCTCGAAGTGACGAATCGATTTAGGATTTTCGGGAGTTATAACCAAAAAACAGTTTGTTAAGTACTTTAATTACCTCGCAGGTAATTACATAAAGATTTCATTTTACGAGACTACTTATTGCATGGTAAGGTAGATGTTCTTCCTGGGCACAACAAAATTGGAGTTGCTATACACGAATCTGTACCATCATATACAATAGTTACTGACGTTAAAGTTAAAGTGAAGCTTCTAGACTTTGTGGATTACACTGCGAGACGTCTCATAGAGACGAAGTATAACTATTTCCTGAAAGTCTCACATTGTCAAAGAGTTACAAGTAACAAAACTATTACAGATGCGAATATCTTTATGGAATTCCTGCTCCATCACGACTAAAAACTTAGTCTCAGAATAGTGAACAATCCTCAGCCTTCATCAATCCTTTACAAAGGAATCTTTGAAACTTTGAAAATCATCAAAGCAACAGAAAGTGATATAAAAAAACAAATTGGAAACATGAAGAATACTGCTCTCCTATTCATGAATGGGAAACAAAGTAATTTTAATAAAAATAGGTGGAAAAAAAAACACAAAAAGACTTATAGACTATGAATATAGAATTTGTCCATTGCATGCCAGAATGGAGTTTATCTTGATGTAAGCACATATACGCTTTCCACCGTCGGATTCCTTTTTTCGGTTTAAATGAAATATAGAGAACATGTCAACGTTCCAAACGTTCAAGTTGTCAAACCAAATATCCGAGCTATAGTTCGTAAAAAATATCTGCAATTGTATGACACAAATGCTGCAAAATTTCCTTCAAAATTTATCATTTGTAAAAAGAACCGAGAACCGAGGTGACCATTGCAATTTAGTGAAAAACGCCGAGAAAAATATGCTAAAGAGCAACCAGTTCGTAGTCCCAAAGCAATTGCTTATATTGACTATTTGTTTCTATTTATAGTCTGCTACAACTAAGCACAATCGTAAACAAAATACAAACCGTAGCAATTCTGGCAAATACATTTTTGCATGACTTATTTTATAATGTCATCCTTTTTTATATGAATTTGTTAATTTATCCAGATATCAATTACATGAAAACTCATATTGTACACAGAGAAAAATAATCACCAAAACCAATCATCAAAATGACAGTTTTTGTCACCAAAAAAGAGTCATCAAAATGACAACCTCGAAAACATCCTTTTGATGGTCTTTTAAAAATGATCTTATTTAATATTAATACATTATAGGTGGAGTGCACGCATTAAATTGCAGCGGCTTCACTGGGCTGGTCACCTCATCCGGATGAACCCTGAAGTTTACGACGGAAACCTGAACTTGATTGGTGGACGGCGTCAGAGGGGACGTCCGGATTGCCAGCGACTGGCGCTGTACCGCACTAAACTACACCGAATGGTGCGCTTTCCTACGAGCGACCTTG